>JALIZH010027097.1:0-36764 GCA_030522465.1 Rhipicephalus appendiculatus
TGCTGTTCACACCAAAGCTCAATTTTTGCATTCGATGAAGCAGCTAAAGCTTTCGCCTTAATAAATAAACAGGATGGAAGGAAAGCGGGAATGATGAAATGTAGTATCAAAGGTCGTCCACTTGCCCCACAAGTTTAGATTCTTTGATACTCCCATGTCTGCAACTTGGGATGGTTTTCAAAAGTTCTATCGTTCAGTAATTCATTAATTTATTCCTTTATTCAGCGAACCAGTGCATTTCAGGCAACTGGCGTCTTCATCGGGCAAAGCTGCAAACCTTCAAGGTCGGTGCCCCCCGACATTTCGCAAGTGATAAAAGAAAACTACCAGTACATCTCATTCCATCGGTATAATTGCTCTCCATAACTCTTCCATCAGAACTTTTGTAACGAACGCCATGTAAGCCCTTTCCTGCAAGACGGGAAGTGTTTTCGCAAGACATAAGTCACCGCAAATTCGGCCTCGGTTTGCAGTTGCGTCGTCCGAGACGACGTCCGAACCAAAATGCCACGTGCTTCATGTAACCCGGTACCACCGTTTAATGAGCGTATTTTTCCGGGTATAACACGAAAGAGGAAGAATGGCTAATGCTTCGTAGAAGGCTGCAGAGAGAGAGAGAGAGAGAGAGAGAGAAATACATAATTGCAGAAGGAAAACAACCGTAATAGCTTCTCTGCTTCCGGCTACGTGATCGGCAATATGTTCGCACATGTGGAACTACTTCCGCAAATGCCCTCGGTTCGCCAAACGGGACATTCAATATCCTCATGCGGCTATAGGTTGTTACCCAGGTGACCTCAACCTCTGTTATCGAGGTTACAAATTGACGAGTTTTACTTCCGCGTACCCCCCGACTTTTAATGCGTCGCAGTTAGCGTACAAACCAGAGGCGCTAAATATCGAGTTTCCTTCGACCACGTAGCCTCGTTAAACCATTACGACACTGCCGTGTTTATACGTGTGCGTGTTTTAAGGCAGAAGCCTTAATTGCCTCATCGAACACGAAAAACGACCGACCGGTGGCCTTGGCGTCAACGCAAGCAATGCGAAAATCATCACCATGTGCTCAATATTTAGCGTTTTTTTATAAGAAGCACTAAATTTGTCTGCGAGTAGTATATTCACATTATTTGTTTTATAGGTTCCTATAGTAGTAAATGATGAAAATACTTCGGGAGCGAATGAAGCAAAAACATGACCACTACATTGTGACAAAGTTGATAAAATACCATTTTGACCCATATTGCGGATTCATTTTTGCGATGTAGCGGTCCAAGTATAAATATGGCTTATATATGTTGGTAAGACGTACAGAACGTTTGAAAAGAGTAGTTTTTTGTTTTAAGCGAGAAAAAAGTTTTCAAGAAAAAGTATGCTCGCCCACATATGTCGTAGAAAGCGGCAACAAAAGGAAGGAAGGAATGAATACAAAAGGGAGAAGGCAGGGAGGTTAACCAGACAGCAGTCCGGTTGGCTACCCTGCACTGGGGGGAAGAGGGAAAGGGGAGTAGAAAGATAAGAGAGACAGAGAGAAAGAAGCGCAAGAAGAAGAACAAGAAGAAAAAAAAGAAAAGGAAATGATCAACAAATACGCTGACACTTATGTGGCGTTGGCACTGCGCAATGCAACAAAAGCTTTACAGTCATCCCATAGAGGAGAAGATACTTTTTGGGATTAATAACGGACTTCCTTGTCAGAAGCAAGCCCCCCTACCTTTGAGCTGTCCCTTTAACTTTTCAATAGATTCATATATGCCTCACCAGGGTTTTAAGTGTCATATGTCTTGTATTGAAATCAAATCCAAGAAGTTCAACACAAGATGCAAGCTTGGAGATATAAAAATTATTGAGCGGGGGTTGTTGCTGTAGGTACAACGTTTCACAGAGTTTTCTTCTCTTCGTCCAAGCAGCTGCTTGAAAAAAACAGGACAACTCGTCGAAACGTTGTCTCCAGCAACAAATCTTGTTAAATTCTTTCTTCAGATATTTTTCATCTCATATGTGCCCCATTACTCCTACCACCGCATTCAGCTTGAGTAGAACGCTTGGTTGGCCGTAAGGCCTTTCTTTACCTACATATTTCCCATTCTCAAGAGTCACAGCTGCGCCCACTACTGAGAGTCCAGTAATCATGACCTCACACAAGAATTGCCGTAAACTCGATCGAGTCATAACGCTGCCTGCCACTGAATGCACATGAACGCCTTCGATTTCCCAAAGGCGAAGTAGCTAGCGCACGTAGTACGTTTTGTTGGGCCAGTTGGTGCATCGTTACTTGAAAGACGTGGCGCGAAGTTAGAAAAGAGAAGAAACAAGAAGAGACAGAAAGAACGCCAACCAATAGACCTAGCACGGCAGGAAGCAAAAGCGACGTCTCTTCTTGTTTCTTCTCGCTTCTAACTTTGCGCCACGTCTTTCAAGTAGCTAGCGCAAGCCTTCACCTTTAATTTCATCCGTCTCTATGGTGGCCCCGGTTCAGCCTAGCCAACAGCAACTACTCAAGGCTCCCCTCCTCGAGCGTAAATGCACCCATTTCCAATTATCTCCCTCTCTTTCTTTCTCTCGCCGCTTGCTTCCAGAATGCCAAATCGTCACTCTGGTACAGTGGTTACGGGGCTCGTTTGCTGAGCCGAAGGTCGAAGGTTCGATCCCCAGCTTAGGCGGTAGCATTTCAATGAAAGCAATATAGTACAGGCCCGTGCACTTGCGCGATGTCTGCGCACGTCAGAGTACACGAGATAATCGAAATTTCAGGATCCCTCCACAACGGCATGGCTCATAATCATATCGCGGTTTCGGCACGTAAAACCATTCTTATTCCGCGGTACAGAGCGTCGTCTAAAACTTCATGTTGGTGTTTTTTTTTTGTTTCTGATTATGAATAGCGGGATTTCTTACACACACGAGCACACACAAACTACGTGAGGTAAGATAAATTATCTAACTAAATGAATGGCCCTGTACAGCGCAACCACAAATGTCAGCCTACGCGTGAACGACGGAACATCACCGACCCACGCGAAGCTTTATTCTGTGTGCCGCGTTACCTTAGACTGCACAAATGGCGAGTGGTACCACTTTAGGACGAGCGTAAGATACGAGTGGTTCGGAGAGACCTTTCGCCAGACTCCAATCACGCGTAACTTTGTTGCACTCTAACCATAGGTCGGCAAAACTTGTGGAGCTCACTCAGACTCACTCATGAAATATATTTTGCGCTCGGGGCTCACTCAGACTCAGACTCACCAAAGTTTTCCTGAGCCGGATTCACTCGGACTCACACTCACCAAAATTTTCTTCGACCGGACTCACTCGGACTCAAACTCACCACAACATAATTCACCCGGACTCACTCAGACTCAGACTCACGGCTCGATCTGAGTCTGAGTGAGTTCGAGTGAGTCGACTCATGAGTGAGTTCGCCGACCTATGACTCTAACTGATGGTGACGTTAAGATGAAGCTCGTAAGACCACGGTGCTTTCGCAACGTTTAAGAGCAGAGCATTTGCCATAGACGTCCCTTGCATGATCGGGATGAGCGGGATGAGGCCATCAGCGTAAGTTGGCGCTTCTGTTCACTAGGCATTCTGGCATCGGTTCTATCGACGGTAATAACTGGCAACATGCTGAGCTAGACACGTAATTGGCACGAACACCTCGCCCTTAATCGTAGTCGGAGACGGCGCCGCTAGGACGCATACGCGGGAAAGTATGGACCTAACAGAAAGTCCGAATGAAAGTGCTGTTCCATCATATGTATTGCGTCATTAACGTGCAACCACGCGCCAGCCATAAGTCCACTGCCACTTGCATACTCTACCAAACTACTTCCTATATACCTAAGTGACTTCGAGTCCCGCTTTACTCCACATTTCAGCCGGTGCTGAATTTTATTAATGGAGAACGGAGTAAGCGAGAATATGAGGCCTCCTTGTGTAATACAACCATAACGAGGAGTTCACCTACGTGTGATATTTTTGGTTTTGGCTCGTGCCCAGACAAAAAAAAGAAACAAAAATGCCCCCACCTCCCCGAAGGGAATCGTGAGGAAATGCGAATGCATTTCGCGCGCGCTTCACTCCATTTATATATGGTGGTTGTGGTTCGAAGAAGGAGAAGGCGCCTAATTTCTGCAGCCCGGTCGGGAGCACGGCGCAGCGCCTGTTTATTTTTTATTTTTTTTTCCTTTTCTTTTTTTTCTTTTTTTTTCTTTTCTTTTTTTTTATATATATATACGTGCGAGCGAGCGACCGGGTGAGTGGGGCGCAGGGAGGAGAGAGAGCGAACGGCGAGAGAAGGAGCGGCGAAGCACTGCACCTACCCTCTCCTACACTCTCTCCACACACGCGGGAGCTCCGCCGAGCTCCCGCGATGCGAGCGCCCTCACACACCAGAGCGCGCTCCTCCTCTCCACTCACTCTCCGCTACTCCGCCCGCACCACCTGCTCCGGTTGCTAGGGGCGAGGATAAGCGCGCGCGCCCGCAGCTGTTGCTATGGGAGAGGGAGTGAGAGCGGAGAGATGCGGACACCGACGTACGCCTGACATACCCCGACTAAGAAATGCATTCGCATTTAAAAGAAAAACACGCTGTCGTGTGTTTCACCCGCTTTCTCGCCGCGAATTTATGCACTTCCTTAGGGGGTGTTCTTATTGTCTCACCTGATATTACACTGACACTACGTGCGCTTTATCCTTCGCTAAGTGCGCGGTGCTTTGTGTTCCTTCTCGTGTCGCTATAGATGGAAGACTGTACTTGTAACGCTTGCTGTGACATAGCAGGTTGTGTCGCTTTTGCTCTTACAAGGGACGTTAGCTGAGAACTTGGCGTTATTTCTTATCTTGATAAATAGTTAGTCCTTTAGAAAAGTAGCTGTACACAGTTTCTGAATTGTCAGACGCATGTGGGGCCTCAAGTTCTGAGTGCCATGGTCGAAGGAAGACGACTGGAAGGGTTTTTTTTATCTTTTTTTTTTCCCCGACGTCGACGGCGGTTTTGGTTTACGACTAGCGCGGGATCTGTTTGCCGTTTAGTGTAAAGTAAAAAGAAAGAACTGGGTGTTGTTTTCTTATGTTTCACGCTTCGGTGGGCACGTGTCATCATCTTTTAGGCATTTTACTTTCGGCGCCTTACTTCACATCGGCTTCTCCACAAACCCCCTTCTTTTCCTGTCGAACTTTTTTTTTTGCCTTCGCCACATAACACCTATGCTGAAAGCAGAGCACGCTTTACAGAGATGACAGGGACATCGAAGCTTTGCGCTTTTTAGAAAATGTGGCAGTCGACAGCCCTTTTATCAAACGAACATCTCGGAAAGCTAGGTTCAAGTTTTTGAGCAGTTTCGACCTGGTCAGGCTGGTAAATTCCAAAAAAAAAAAAACCTTGAGAAAAAAGGTGGCTATAGCCCATACGTTCTAAAGAATGTCGTTCATAAAGTTCAAACCCGGGTCTTTGTAAAGAAACGCAATACTTCGAGCAAACTTGCCATCAGCCTTAGTCCTGCTGGTCACACAAAAGAGACGCGGTCTTTCATGCTTCTGCAAAGCGGAATCGATGGCGTGTCTGCGTTCGGTTAAATCAACTGGCATTTGCTGTTTCCACTGCTGCCGATCAAGAACTTTTCTGTGGCGCGTCAACTTTTTTTTCTTTTTCGGTGTTGAAAAAATTTCACTATGTTGTTTTAGTTGCTCACCAGGAAGCATTCTGACGATATTTCACCTTTTCCATGAGGCACTGGGCCCACTCAGGTGTTGAGTGCACAAAAATTAACCTATATACCAACGTCTAAGGGTGCCACACAGAATCTTACACGAAATAATTTTGAAACCCTTCGGAAAAAATATCGCCTAGACATTTCACGTTAGAGTTTATCGTAAAAAAAAAAAGAAATGGTATAAAGCTTTAACAAGAGTTATCCGCACGCAAATGTAGGCAACAACATTTTGTACTTCTTGAAGTACCAAGAAAAGTCTTCTACAAACTAGCATGAATAATTACCATATATTCAAACAGAACATGTGAGCCATAAATATTTTAGAGTGCATTTCAAGAAAACTACTCGCCATACACTTCCATTTGCGAAAGGCTTAACAAAATGTCACACGGGCTCTGATGCATTCGCCTAAGACGATTCGAAGGGGAAACGCAAACTTCTTTTACAGCGTAACTGTTATGCGTTTCGCTATACCGAAACTATCATCATCATGAATAAACTCTGCTTTTCTAGCGCGTGCAACGTAATAACTCGGCCAGCGCGCGCTCTCTTCGTCTTCTACTTCACGTTCTAATTCCCCGCTCTAACATGTCCGACCTTCGCGCGCCCTCACTCTGCGCCGATTGGTCCAGCGTGGGGTGATATAACTCAGATGGGTGAGAGAACGAGTACAGAGAGAGAAAGAAATAAAGGTACGGAAAGAAAAACCAACCACTTGGCTAAAAAAGTTACAGTTTCACCGCTAAGGGTGAAACAACGAATGCGACAGCAACAAATTGTAATGTTATACGAAGTGAGCCTGGCAGCTAACTCTTCTGGATCCGGTCTCACGCAACTCTACAAAACGCTGGTTTAAGAGAATACGGCCGCTCCAGGGACTCTTCACACATTCTCTTCGCGTTGAGAGCGCAGCACGAAGAAGGGTATACCGGAGATAGCGAGATAACGAGCGCGCCAGCGACGACCGCGCTCGTAAAATCAAAGGTTGCTCGAGGACCCCCCCCCCCCTGTCGCGTCTTTGCACGCTCGCCAAAGACGTGCGGGGCGTTTGCTCTCTGCTTGAGCATTCGACGGCTAGTCTAACGTGCGGGGGGGATCTTATCGCATGCGCCTCGGAGCGACGGCGGTGGGCCGGCTCGTTTGATCTCCGCTTCAGTCGCGTTCGTCGCTCCCGCTCAGGCGCTATTACCCGCGGGTAGAACGTACGATGCGTTGGGGGATCTTATCAATTTGGACTTTATACGCGACTGACGGCGACGGCGACGGCAAATACCCGTCGAGACTGTCCATAGAATTGCTATCGCAATAAAAATCTTGACGACGGGGGCTTCGAACCTACGTACGCACGATCTGAATGCGAGCATCGCAATCACCCTGCTATCCAAGAAAGCTAGCAGATCACATTATAGCCTTGCAGCCTTGTATATAATAGTATAGCAGGGGGTTGGGAAAGGAAGTGAGGGGAGGAGGAAGGGAAAGGAGGCGAGAGAGTAAAACATAGCATAGAAAGAAAGTGAAAGAGAGAAAAAATCACATTCCATGTGCTGTGCCGTGATGGCAGCGTCATCGTCATTACGCAGGCGGCTACTACGTACTACAAACTACAAGGGACGCACGACCCACGGCATAAGGAGCTTTGCCCCTAAAAACAAAGAGAAAGACAGACAGACAGATAGAATCAACGAAAGAAAAAGAAATAGAAAGAAAGAGAGAGGGAAATATAGGAAGGGAGAGAAAGAAAGATAGGAAAGAGGGAGAAAAAGAATTATATACATAAATATATAGAGAAAGAAATCAAAATATACAAAAACAAAAAAGGACATAGAAAATGTAGAGAGCAGACAGAAAAGGAAAGAAAGAGACGAAGGCAGAAAGAGAAAATTAAAGACACACAAAGAAGGCCACCCAGCTTTACACATCTTTAAGGATTGGCACCACTAGTGCGATGCTCGCTTAATGTTTTAACGCGATAGCATTAAAGAGCTCGTTTCGCAGAAATTCCGGCGTCGGCGTCGTTGGTTGTGAGCGAAAAATCATCATCTTGTCCGTGACCGAAAAATCGAGAAAGATGCCAATAAAATAAATAATAAAAATTTGCGGGTGCGAGTGAGGATCGAACCCGGGTCGTCTGCGTGGCAAGCAGGTGTTCTACCACACAGCCATGCCTCTGCTTGGAAATACTGTGAAAATAACTTCCTCTGCTTGGAAATGCAGTGAAAATAACTTCCATGCTTCGCAAACGCAAGCGTCCTTTATATAGGCGTCGCAATATAACATGCAATATCCCAGGAATATTGCGTGGTACAAGCGTACATTGCCATCGGGCGTCAGAATATGTGACTATCATAACGATTCCATAGTTTAAAGCCAGCCACCCATTACAAACCGCACACACCTTACTGCGCGTATTCCCTTAACACCACGTAGTGGGTGCATAGCAAGTTCGAAAACATTTCCCACATTTGCCGCGCATAATTTCTCCTGGTTTAAAGCATACTACCCATTACATAGTATGCACTAGGTGATTGAAGTACGCAGTAGGGACGGGATATCGCTATCGCGTTCAACTCTTAAAGGCGTAGCTTAAGGGTCCCCCCAATTTTTTTTCCTTCTCTGTCGATTCTATTCCTCCATCTCCCTCCTCCCACCCACACACGCAGCCGAAAGCTTTCTGCATATAACGCTGGTTTGCACTGCCTCTGGGAGATCGGACCAGCTCTGACCAAGCGGCAATGTCATGTGGACGTCATCAAGGTGAAGTCACGTTTTTTGACCTCATGGCGACAGCATAGATTTGGCGATATTGATATCATGATGATGTCATATCGTGACGTCACCAAAAACTTTTTTTACGTCGTTCTTGTTGGTGCCGATGGTCACATTACGTGCATGATGAGGCATCGGAGGTTTTCGCCTCAATAACTGCAGACATATGTACATAAGATTAGAAGTAATGTATCTCGCCACTGCGTACTAGGTTCATAACGAGTAGTTGCAGACACCATTAATATTTTTAGGGTTCGTTCTCAGTTGCTAATTAGACTGCCGGCAGCGAATCTAACGAAAGTCGCCCTCCGACGCAAAGCCGAGCCATAGCCCAGCGAGCGGGCCGTATTCGTTGCATGAAAAAAAAATATAAATACGTAAGAACGCGAATACATATTTCGTGAATTAAGAAAACGAGGCAAAATAACAACATAGAACACCTACTCCCACTGGAGTTGACAGGAAACTTTTTTTTTTTTAACGCTTCGTTTGACGCCAGTTTCTCGATACGCGCCTCGTTTGCACTGGCCTCTCTTCACCTGGAACCACGCGATGCTAAAGGTCGCGTTAGGGTAGTTGCGTGTTGCGGTTCTTCCTTTGACTGCGTCGCTCGCAGACGCGGGCATCCATCAAAAACACCACTTTCCTTCCCTCCCCCACCCCCAACATCCTCTCCTTCGTTTCTTAATCACTTCGTTAATTTAAGTTCGAAGGAAGCACTTTCACGGGAGAAAGTTGCATGTGCGAAGTTCTTTACATTGCTGCATTTGACGTTCCGCTGTTCGAGTTTCTCCATAGCGATAGTACAATGGGGGGTTCATCGTGCAGATGCTCGAAGGCATCTCACAAGTCAATGCTTAAAGAAAGAAAAAAATGCCAGGCCTGCGCATACAAGTCACACAGTGACTGCGAAATGTTGAGGAGAGGCCTCTCTCAGAGCCCGTTGTTGCACTCTTTTGGGGCCACTACTACAAGTACAGTTGGAAGGTAAAGACTACGCCGTGAATCGTCATAGCTCTGCGAAGCAGAAACGTAGTCACTGTGTGATTATTCGTCATTCTGAAAAGAATAGATGTACCCGTTACGCATCTGTAAGGCACTGTGTGCACTTTATTGAAGCTGTGCCTGATGACGCTGAAGAATTATTGTTGATCCCTTTGTAATGGATGTGAAGCTTTAAACCACCAAATCGTTGCGTGATTCACATTGTGCGACGCATGGTGATGTTTCACTCTTCTCTCACGCTATATTGCCCCTGTTGGCGCGATTCCTTGTCCGATATGACGCCTATATAGGGTCTTTTTGCTAACGGCGAGGGGCTGCGGTAGAATACTCGAGTGCCATGCAGAGGGCCCGGGTTCAAGTCGCACTCGCTCCTGAATATCTTTTGCTCCTTAAGCGCGATAGCGGTTACGGACACCGGCGGCGGAGGCGGACAACTACGCTACCAAAATAGGCTATTGCAATCTCATACCAGCTTCCACTGTAAAAAATAAAATAAATAAAGAACTTTTAGATACGAATTGTCGTACACTAGGCTGTATCGGCAAGCGAGAGCAGTGAATTTCCGCGTTGCAGAGACAGCCAAAAAAAAGAAAAGAAATAAAAAAAACGTATTTTTCGACTTGACCGTAAAGCTTATGCCGTACCGATATCACTTTTTAAAACACTTTTTGTGCGGCGCTCGCAGAAACGGAGAGCGGATAGAAACCAGATTTCTCTTCGCACGCTAGTGGTTCGCCTTGCGTCGGCATTGTGTTGTAACTTGCTTGCTGAGAAGAGGTTGGTGTTTATATCACCTCCGCTACTCTATTCCTGCGCGTACTGCAGCGTAAAAAGAAGAAAAAAGAGGAATGGTCGCGTTTCAGCGAACACCCAGGGACCTCACTGATGTCTACGGCCATTGTTCTGCGTTCGAAACTCGCGTGCACAGGTCGAGCCGGCTGTGAGGATTTGATGCAAGGAAGAAAGAAAGAAAGAAAGAAAGAAAGAAAGAAAGAAAGAAAGAAAGAGAGAAAGAAAGAAAGGAAGAAAGGAAAAAAGAAAGAAAGAAAGAAAGGAAGAAGCAAGGAAAGAGAGAAAGAAAGAAAGAAAGAAAGAAAGAAAGAAAGAAAGAAAGAAAGAAAGAAAGAAAGAAAGAAAGAAAGAAAGAAAGAAAGAAAGAAAGAACGGAAGAAAGAAAAAAAAAGAAAGAAAGAAATAGAGAAGGAAAGAAGGAAAAGTAGTAGGTCAGGCACGCACACGCTGTTTCGCTTGCCCCCATTTTCCCGATAGGGGAATGATCCCTGGATTTTTCACTGCTTTATTTCAATCACATAAATGTATTTATTCGTCGTTTCCCAGGCATACTTCTATATACTCGAGCCTGATTTGTGGCTCTTACACTCTGAATGTTTGGAGAACGACCAAACTGCATCCGTTGCTTACATTTTTTTACTTATTCATCCAACTTTTCAGGGTTGCATCGCGGTTCGTGATGGATCCTGGTTCAATACACGCGCTTACATTGCTTATTAAGAAAGAAAAAAATGCCCCCACCTCCCCGAAGGGGAATCGTGAGGAAATGCAGATGCATTTCTTGCGCCGACACCGACTTCTGCCATCGCCTTGAGAGGCGCCCAGCGAGCGAACGGTCGAGTGAGGCGCGAGCGGACGGGAGAGTGGGGCGCAGGGAGGAGAGAGAGCGAACGGCAAGAGAAGGAGCGGCGAAGCACTGCACCTACCCTCTCCTACACTCTCTCGCACCACATGCTCCGGTTGCTAGGGGCGAGGATAAGCGCGCGCCCGCAGCTGTTGCTATGGGAGGGAGTGAGAGCGGAGAGATAACACCTGCCGGCGCGCGGACAACGCCGGACAACGCCGGATGCCTGACATAGCCCGACTAATAAATGCATTCGCATTAAAAAAAAACCCTGCGCGTAAACATAGTCCGGTACGAGCAGTTTGTCGATGTAACCGCGTTACCCCCGTAATATCACTGCGCAAGCATTGAAGGGGTACTGAAACAAAAACCGTTGACCTCGCGTTTTTTTGCTGCAATGTGTTGCTGGGGGCCTGTTAGTCATAACACGACACCTCGTTTGCTGCAGCGCACGACAGATATTTAATTACAGGCTCCTCATTACCGACCAGTTTCAGTTTCGGTTTGAGAGAGGGCTCGAAAAACGACAAGCCGCCGGGTGCAACTATCACCACCTAGCGTGCGCAGCTCTCGACCACGTCAGTACATAGAACTGTGACGCCCTTCCGCACGGTCCGCATCAAGAAGTCCTTTCGAATAGGAAACGGGACAGCAGTGCCGCCAAACACAAAGCTTTCAACGCGTGCTCCGCGGCCACGGACTCACGACCAGCCGCCGAGAAGTATGGACTACTGGAACAAACGCGGCAAAAGAAAAATGGCGACTATGACGCCATCATAACTCGTTGCAGCGTGGTCACGTGAGGGAAGTAGGGCGACCTTTGAGAGTGTCAGTAGCGCGAGGGGAGTCGATCGCTCACGCAAACTTCAAAAGTAATTTAAAATACCTTCCAAGCTATATTCGCTGTTGATATTTTGCAGATGATATACACATGTTCACAGGAATCGTACCCGCAGGCTGTCTCGGCCGCGAAATTTTGTGTCAGTACCCCTTTAAACGGGAGATCGCGGCTCACTCGTGTTCTACAGCGCAAATACTGTGTTGCGACAACGCTATTACCAGATCACGCGCGAACGAGTAAGTCAAATGATGACTTTGCTGATTTCTATATAAATTTCCGAGCTGCATGTAGCTCTGCCCCGATCGATGAGGTGGCATGTGTAGCAAAACCGCTCGAAAATCCTATTACAGGCGTTTTTTTTTATTCGGCGTACCAAAATCACGTGTATGCATATAACAGTCCGGTTCGCACAAATGAATGAGAAAGCGTTCTGCGGTCAAACGTCGACAATAAATTCCATTGTAACAGCTCGTATACATACGGGGACAATCGAACTTTCTCGGCCAAATTAGAGTTTGCAACGTTTTCGCGTTAAAATTTAATTAAGGTGCCATATAGGCGCTAGACGATAAATTAATGAGATTATAGGTCCTGACGCCCCCCCCCCCCCAAGACAAAAGAAAAGAAAAAAAGAAAGAAAAGTCTTTTAAACGAGGAGCAACGAACGCAAGATAGCGCGTATGCTAGCATTGCTTCTTTATTATACTTTCGGCGCACTCACAGGCTCATGGATTCACAGAACACATCCCTTTACAGACTTCTTTCTGTCCGCCGAGGTGGTATAGCGGTTAGGGTGCTCGGCTGCTGACCCGAAGGTCGCGGGTTCGATCCCGGCCGCGGCGGTCGCATTTCGATGGAGGCGAAATGGTAGAGGCCCGTGTACTGTGCGATGTCAGTGCACGTTAAAGAACACCAGATGGTCCAAATTTCCGGAGCCCTCCACTACGGCGTCTATCATAATCATAGTGTGGTTTTGGGACGTTAAACCCCAGATATTATTATTATTACAAACTTCTTTCTATATTCAGCTGCGGTTTAAAAAAATAAACATAAAAGGAAGCGGTATACTTTTTCTATCGTTTCTTCACAGCTGCAGTAGTCACATTTAGTCACATTAGGCGTCTTTGACGTTCCGTAAGCGAAGAGTGTACTTCCGCGAAAGCCGTGCCTTATCCAAGGCAGCACAGTAATGTTGCCTCACTGCAGGAAGAAGTGAGATGGAAATTGTAGCATCTTCGGTAGGTCAAGATTGTGGGGACAATGGTTCGAGACGTCCGGGCTGCTCCACGAGTTCGGCATCATGGTGCGAGCTAGGAATAGAAGAACCCTCACCGCGTTTGTTCTCTTCATGAGTATAAAATCAACCGAGAGCCAATGTTTCAGGGTCAATACAACTGTATAAACGACACTGGGGAAGTACTGCCTGACGGATAGTTATAAATAAATGATATTAAGAAATATGTTTCTTAGTTCACGAGCACGGGAATGAGACTATTCTGTGCGGTTCAGCGGCGATATTATGTGACTTCGGCTTCATTCACACGCACGTGCAACTGACTTTCTGTAAGGTATAGCAATGCATTTTTTTCCAACTCGAGAAACAGTGATCGAAATCCAAAAAAGGCCGAGGTTCGGGAGAAGAGGGAAGATTTTTATAGATGAAAAAATTCTTGAACACGAGGGTGTCGCTGTAGTCCACGTGTCGGCAAGCGGTGTTTTCTTCAAAGCTGCAACTGCAACGACGGGGAGAACTAGCTAGCTGTGCAACATATACGCGAAGACAATTCGCCTTCGCGTATGCGAGATACGCGGTGATTCGCGTGCCTCTTAAGCAAGCACATTCTTCGCAGTGTAACATTATAAGTTTCATTCACACAAGAGTAGCACCCGGAATTTGGCGTCACTTGAAAAAAAAAAATGCCCCCATCACCCCCGAAGGGGAATCGTGAGGAAATGCGAATGCATTTCGCGCGCGCTTCACTCCATTTATATATGGTGGTTGTGGTTCGAAGAAGGAAAATGCGCCTAATTTCTGCAGCCCGGTCGGGAGCACGGCGCAGCGCCTGTTTTTTTCTTTTTTTTATGTATACGTGCGAGCGAGCGGACGGGGAGAGTGGGGCGCAGGGAGGAGAGAGAGCGAACGGCGAGAGAAGGAGCGGCGAAGCACTGCACCTGCCTCTCCTACACTCTCCACACACGCGGGAGCTCCGCCAGAGCTCCCGCGATGCGAGCGCCCTCACACACCAGAGCGCGCTCTTCCTCTCCACTCACTCTCCGCTAATCCGCCCGCACCACCTGCTCCGGTTGCTAGGGGCGAGTATAAGCGCGCGCGCCCGCAGCTGTTGCTATGGGAGAGGGAGTGAGAGCGGAGAGATGCGGACACCGACGGACGCCTGACATGCCCCGACTAAGAAATGCATTCGCATTTAAAAGGTTGTCGTAAACATCAGTTTTCTGGGGTGTTTTCGGAAGTTGTAAACTTCCTCTAAACGGCGCCATCCATCACTAGGACGCTTTTTTTTTGTTCACTCACGCCTTGAAAGAGTCAAGACTATCTGCATGTCGAAACACTGGCGCCAACTTGCCCCCGTGTTCACTGCTGATTAGGGGCACCATGATACGATCGTAATGGGCTTGGTGGCACGACAGCTATGGCTCGTCCTAACTGGCCTCTCGTATTGGCCATGCAGATTTTAGGCATCGTAAGCTCACCGTTGCAGTGCTGTGGCGAACCCTGCTGCCTCCGGCGGCATACACGCCACGACGGTCCTTCCAGAGGTCCCCGTACTGCTGGCCGCTTTCTGCGGCCCTGCAGTATCGACGATGGACGCTACACCTACCAAGACCCCTTTACGGTTCAACACAACCAAAACTGCTGCACCTTCCACTTGCGGGGCCGTATGCGCACCGTGGAATGCGCCGTACGATGCCGACCCCCCCCCCATCTGGTGTCGCAATGGGCCTCTTAGCGTCATCACACAAGGAGTGCGACGTCACCGGTCATATCACGAGACCACTACTAACACCATCTTCCCAAAGGGAACCCTGATGGGATGCGAAGCAGCAGCGTTGCGCACGGGTGGCGTCACGGGTTGAACGGCGCTAACGCGGGTGCTGCGGTGAGCGCTGGAAAATTCGCTTGAAGCGATGGCTGGCGTAGGTCTTGTCGTTGCGCGTCAGGCGGCAGCTGCGGGCGCTCCGGCGAGCGCGCGGCAGGCGAGGGAGAGAGTGACGTCAGCGCGCTCTGCGAGGGGAGCGTGACGTCAACGCGCAGCTGCGGCGTGACCTACTTGGCACCGCTCCAACACCTGCGGCGAGGGAGCGCGTTGCGGCGCGTTCGTCCATACGCACGGAGGGACAACGTTACACAGCCTAGTCAAATAGCTGATTCGCATCTAAAAGACCCAGCCTCACGGGTGTCCCTGTAATGGGCATGGCAGCACGACAGTATGGCTCGTCCTAACTGGCCTCTTGTCTTTGCCATGCAGGTAAATAACTGTCCATTGCTTCTTAAAAAAAAGAGTAGTCGTACGCTTGTTGTGCTGCCAAGCCCACGTTGCATGCGAAGAGTGTTGTACGACTGTAGTTGCATATTATTCAAGTTGTTACTAGTAGCCGGGGATATCGAAGCCAATCCTGGCCCTCTCTCCGATTCTTCGTCTCGCGAACTTGTCAATGCAATGAAAAAGCTACAATCGGGGCAGACAGCGGTAGTTGATGAACTGAAATCAATCCGTCTAACACTTTCGGATCACGAGAAATCTTTCAATGAATTTAAAACAAGACTTCAAAAAATTGAACCGGAGTGCTTATCGTTCAACACACTGCAAGCATCGGTGATGCGCGTTGCTTCCCCGGAATGTTTCAAGCGAGTCTACTTTTAGAATTCCGCACAGATCTGGGTTAATCCCGACTACCAACATGTAGCTGCACACCAACTTGCACTGCGCTAAAAGTGGGCCGTTCAATGCGCGGTTTTCTGTCAGCCGCTTGTTGACGATAACTCCATACGCCGACACCTCCTAAAGCCGCACCCAGACCAACGTGTCGCGAATGGATCGTTCCCTCCCCGTGTTCGTGGTCGTGGCTTGCCTCGTCATTCCAGAGTTGAGTTGAGTTGAATAAACTTTATTTTGCCCAACGGTTGTGCCCGGGGCTAGGCTACCAGAGTTCTATTATATAAACTAAGAGTCGGTTCTGTGTTGGTGCGCCAACGCTTATACCGTCACGGGGGGTGTTGACAGTCCGTTGTGCGCAGCTTGTGGCTTCAGTGAGGCACTTGAGCATCTTATAGTGCACTGTCCCGTATTTGCTACTCAGCGGGGTTGCTGATTAAGGAATATAAATTCCTGGGACTTCAGTGCGCGACCATCGACGATTACCTCTTTCCGAGAGGTTGTGTTTCTCAACGCGACCAGGCCCATCGAGCTCTACTGACTTTTGTGGACCAGTGGCGCGATTTTGTACGCATTCCAAATAAGAACGGGGGCGTTCCCGTTCTTAACCTGGCTTAACGTCACGAACACGTGACTGTCGTGAGCGCACGTTCCGATCCAAGTCAAGCCGTCTGACAGCCATTATAATCCGTTTATCGGTTTCTCGGCACCGTACGATCGGATTGTAATGGCTGCCAGACGGCTTGACTTGGATCGGAACGTGCCCTACGACAGTCACGTGTTTGTGACGTTAAGCCAGGTTAAGAACGGGAACGCCCCCGTTATTTGCAATAGGGTACAAAATCGCCACCAAACGGACCTGGCCACCCGTTTATATACGTTTTTTTTTTTCGTGTTTACTTATGGTTGTCTAAGTTTTCGTCAATTTTTCTTTACTTCCCTCTCTTCTTTCCTCTATCTCTCCTCCTACCTTCCTTTCTTCTATCTCTTCCCTCCTCCAGAAAGAGTAAGCAGGTGTCGTGCCCCTCCAGGTGGAAGTTGTCAGCTTGCTCTCTCCCTCTTTTCTCTCTGTGCTTGTGTATATGAGTATGCAAATCAAATTTACCTAGTCTTCAAAGGAGACAACTGACGTTGTCATTAACGCAGACCGAATCCACGTTCTCAGCTGTCGATCAGGCTCCAGTCGCGTTTTGTTCGCCGCAGCAGTGGCTTTGCGACAAACGGGGGCTCCATTTTCAACGAGAGTTTCTAATTACAGCTGCGCGAAAGCCCCTTGGCGTCAATACGGGAAATACGTGGCAATCAGATGCACGAACGATGAAATTTAAAAGTAATACAGGAAACAGTACAATAATCGCAAACGTCGCGAATAGAAATGGTCCCAGTGCCTCCAATATCCCAAAGAACGTTGCACAGTCA
Source organism: Rhipicephalus appendiculatus (assembly GCA_030522465.1). Taxonomy (NCBI): domain Eukaryota; kingdom Metazoa; phylum Arthropoda; class Arachnida; order Ixodida; family Ixodidae; genus Rhipicephalus; species Rhipicephalus appendiculatus. The sequence goes on from JALIZH010027097.1 coordinate 17,278, forward strand.
CCACTGCCGCACTGCACCACTCGTTCGGAAACTGCCATTGTCCCGCTTGCTGTTAAAACGCTACTGTGACCGGGCCCCCGAAGGTTTTTGGGCCCGGAGCTCTCATGACGATGAAGCACAACATTACCGTTGTAGTCTTACCGTAAAATTTGGGGTTTTTTCGGTAGGAGTCACCCACTGCGCTATGTGTTCAAGGTCATGAGGAGATCTTATTTCATTGCTCTTTCTTTCAATTTTCAATGAAATCTTTTATATTCGATTCGATATTCGATATTTCTGGCCACTATTCGGCCCTATTTGTTTCGACTTCGATTCGGTCTGAAGTTTTACTATTCGCCCACTCCTACTTCTATGCTGTCGTTTTGTTGCGCAGGATTCATACAACTGATTTTTTTTTTACTTTACAATTTCCGGATGTGCTTCAACGGCGCTATACAATTCTAGCATTCTCATGATTTCTAACATAAATGCAATGGAATACGTTGTGGTCTTACCTGCTATAGACGGGGCCCTCGTAAGTCACCCCATGGAGCTGAAAAATGAGAAGAAAGATATAGTTGGCATAGTTCAGATACATTGCTGTTCTCCAAGAGCATTTCACATTAAGGTAAAAATTTAATATAAACGTAATAGCGCAACAAATATCGCTTCTTTCACATCACAATAAACTGGACACGATGAATTTCCCGAAGCTGCATCAGCACAACAACAAGTGAAACCATTATCTGAGGTATAACCTCATTATCGCAGTATTCAGATAATTACAATCTCAGTGAGCAGAGTATCCAATCAGAAATTATTCAGCAGACAGTAAACTGTCTGCTAAGCTGTCTGATAAACTCTCTGCTGAACAGCAGACAACAAACTGCGAAGGGCAGACAGAAAGTTCGGTGGGCAGATGGGATTAAGAAGTTTGCGGGTGCAACGTGGCAGCAGCAAGAACCGGACCGGGTTGATTGGCGGAACATGGGAGAAGCCTTTGCCCTGCAGTGGGCGTAGTCAGGATGATGATGATGGTGGTGGTGATGATGATGATGATACAATCAGAGAGCAGACTTCTTGTAAGACGCAACTAGCCGCAGTGTGAGTGGCACGCGCTAACTTACCTTAACGTTCTCGGTTAACTGCATTATCCCTCGACTCCCCAAGGTTTCTGCCCCTCACATGGCGTTGCACGACCTTCGGTGTCGGCGTGCCTTTGACCAACCGACGATTCCATTTAGTGACGTCATCATGTGACGTCACGTCGTGACGTAAATGTTTAATGTCAAGATGGCGTCATAATGAAGTCACCAGTTTATGCAATCTGTGACGTGACGTGACGGCGTCGCAACATGACGTCAGAGGTGAAGTAGGTCACGTGTCTTTTTACAGCAGAACCGTTAATGTCGTGGTTCGCCGTTTGTCGAAGATAGAAAGCTATCCTCATAATGAACCGGCACGCGCTATTTTCGACCCCTTCTTGATCACCTGCCTCTTCTTCCTCTTCTGCTTCGCTACCAGAAGGCGTGCGCCGATTTTTCCGGCGAGGGATGCAATTACATGGTGGGCGAGAGAACGAGGACACACAGAGAGAAACAAAGAGGAAGAGAGATGCAGAAAGAAAGAGAGAAAGCGAAAGAGATAATTTCTTGGCGTATAAGGTCTTTTGCCGCGGCGAGATTCGAACTCGTGTAGCGATAATCCGAATGGTAGCGTCCTAACCACACGACTATCCAGGCCCGTTGGCCGAGGCGAGCATTGCCTGGTACATTATAGAGCAGCAAGGTGGAGGGAAAGGGAAGTGAGGGTGAAGAGCAGTGTTGTGAAGGTGAAGAGGAGGGACAGGAGGATGGGGGAAACGAGTATAGAGAGGGACAGAAACACAGAAAGAGAGAGAGAGAAATAGAAACAGAGATATACTTAGAAAGGGAAGAAACCGAGAAAAAGATACAAGGCGAGAGACCGACTACAGTGAAAGATAAACAAGAATAGAAAGAAAGAGAAAGAGAAAAAGAGAAGAAGGAGACGAAAAGACAGTGGAAAAAATCGTGAGATAGAGAAAGAGATATAAAGCGACTTACACAAAAAAGAATATCGCGAAAAAACGAGAGAAAGCATAGCCATGTATAGTACAGTATAAAAAGTATAGTTTGCCGTGTGGAGTAAAAAAAAACCATAATTTTTATGAACCGGCACGTGCCCTCTTATGTTCTTCATCTAAGTTCTCTGCTTCCTCTTATGCTTCTAGTCCACCAGCTCTGCAGTGACCCAGCTAGACGCTTCTAGTACACTCTAACCCAGCCTTGCGTGGAAGTTTATTGCGGGAGCCTGCACTACGGCATCTATACATATTACACAAAATTCACGGAGGAAACGCAGCTACACAATTTTGTGTAATATGTATTGATGCCGTAGGGCATGCTCACGCAAAAAAAAAAGAAAAAAAACCTTGCGGGACTTTGTGCAAGCTGTGCTACTTTCTGAAAACCACTCCATTCGCCTACCGCATCCCACACGAGAGGCCGCACAACGAGGCACATGCGTCCTTCGCCTTAATAGCTGCACGCGAGACATTGCTCGTTACCTCTCAACATTTTTTAGGCCTGTGCGAAGAGCAAATTTTATGTTCGAAGCGAGTTCGAAGCGAATAGTGATTTGGTTCGAATAATTTCGAATCGAATTCGAATAGTATATATCGCATATTACAAAGAAAAATGAGCATATTTGCCACGACCCAACCAACCTATCCAATATTTTTTTTTTTAAGTTGAAACAAGGCATCTGTAGATGCCATTCTTTTTTTGTTTAAATGAAGTGGAAGCAACTTCTAATAGTAGGACTTGACTTTCGGTAGAATGCAAGTGATAACCTGTAAAATATGTTAAATTTTAAAATTTATTATATAAAGAGCACATAATCCGGTATAACAAGCGTCTAAACTTAAAAATTGACGAATCGATGTGAGTGTAATATGTTCATTTAACCTTGAATTGCGGCTTCGCGGCAGTGCGTTTTTTTTTATAAATAGTTTCGCTGCATGGCATTTTTGTGCTGCAGTGAAACCACTTTTACAGGGGGATTACATACGTACTTATATTTGACTTCGAGATTTCCAATAATTTAAATTTGAATCCAAGCGAATTAGAATAATGCAATATTGGTAAGAATATTCGAAGTGATCGAATATTCGGACAAACCTAGATTTTTTTTTCGCTAACGCGCTGTATGGAATAAAGAAAGCACCAGACAAAAAGTACCCAAGCAAAGACCAATATCATAACTCAGCAATATTGCAGCAGCTGCAACGTTTCTCATGCGCGCTACGCAAAACAAAAAACAAACAATAAAGGACAACGGTGCTTACTTCAAACCGCGCATATCGATTAAGTTAAATTGGTTAGGTGAGCGAACGCCGACATTTTGGGCCTTCTCAGCTCAAATTCTGTGCGAGGCCGGCTGCTTTTGGGGAAGGCAGCTCGAGGTACGCTATTATTTCACCTTTATAGGAGCGTGGAGAGATGAGATACATTACGCTTAATGTGCATAACGGCATGCGCTGAGAACGTGCCTTGTGCTATGCGAGCCAGGAAAAATGTAGATTTTAGACAAAGGCCCGTAGGCAGACGCGTGAAAGCAATGCTTAGTTTATGTATTAACAGAAAGAGGGGGGTAATGCAAGACTACCCAGCATTTTAAATGAATACGGGGCTGAGGAGGCGGTATCAGGGGGCATAGTGGAAACGAAGAGAATATCGTGCTCGTGGAAAGCGAAAGAACAAATGCCTCATTTTGTCTTGAAGACAGATATGCTGCCGGATTAGGCCTTTGCCATAACCATCACTGGCGTAACCAGGGGGTGAGTGCTTGAATACCCCCCCCCCTATCCCCCCTCGAAATTTTTCAGTTTAGCATGTGTGCATATACATAAAGCACGGCTGAACCCCACCCCCCTCCCCCCAAAAAATTTGTGGCTACGCTGCTGACACTTATTAGAGTGAAGAGTACTTAGTAATTGTTTCCGTTTTCTTTGTTTTTTTCCGTTCGTCACTGGAAACCAGAGCGCCTCACTTACGTTGTCGTTGGAATGCGCCGCTCGTCACCATGGCTTACAGAAAGAAGTGAAAGTAAAACAATACACAGCAGGAAATTTCGCGAAGATGAGTGGCTGAACATTCACACGTTTTAGGATTTAAACAAAGAGCGGAAAGAAAGACCTGCATAGCGTTCTCATTGTGATTCAATTTTTTTTATGCTTTATTCTTTGTTACTGTTACTTAAATTTAGGGCATCCGTATTTTTAATGTATGAACAGTATTTCTTCATTGACCAGATAGTGTGCGTATTGTTTATCGATAAATTTTTTTTGTAGCACGGGACTCGCGTTGAATAAATCGCTTCCCTGTGCTATTATTTTCTGGTTTTTGTGTTGCTCGTCGATATGTTCATTGAATCTTTTTTGTCATCTCATTGCCTTGGTGAGTAGTGTGTAACTTGAAGGAAAGGGTTTTTGATGTTTCGTCAGGCTCTAGTTCACCTTTGTGTCAGTCACGTTGACAACTATTTATACTGTAATGAAGAAGATTAGCACCGTTCTGAGAGGCAGAGGGTACCACTCTGCCTTTCAGAACGGTGCCAATCTTCTTCATTACATTTATTGTTTACAATACATGTTCATTACAATAAATTGTTTAATTAAACTTTATAGTGCCGTAAAGTACACTACAGTATAGTATAGTATAATATTTGTATAGTACAGTATAGTATTGCAATGTACTGTAATTCAGAGTGGTTATTTAGTCGAGTCGATATTTAAATAATTAAGGTTTTGTAGTCCTCACAGACACGCACGCGTAAAGAAGGTGACAGGAAAAATTAAGCGCCACATTGTGTGACGCATCACGTGTCCTGTGATCTCTTAAAGGGGCCCTGCAACACTTTTTCCAAGTAGCCATGGAATGGATTCACTAAAGGAGCTTATTGCCTCACGAATTCATTGCCGCAAAAATTTTTTGAATCCGTCCAGTACGAGTGGAGTTACAAAGATTTCTCGCACGCTGCAATTGCATTCTCTCTTCTCTCGTCCCGTCGAAAGCGCTGGAAGCTAAGCAGGGAGGGATGGCACGGGGAAAGAAAATACGTCACGCGCGCCTCGTGATCTTGAGCGCTTTTTCTCTTTCTTTTTTTGTTCGACTACGCCAATTTTCATTGCGATCGCGCGCGCACGCGTGGACAAGTCGCGGCCTCCCGCGGCGGCCTCTGTAACTACCGAGCGCGCCATGCTCAAATCAGCCAATGGCTGATACAAAAAAATCTCTCGTCGGTGACGAGTGATTTTTGGGTACGCAACGTCATTTGTCGAGAGAAGAGAAAGCAATTTCTGGCTGACTTTGAGAATTTATTGTGAATTCCGCGCCGCGTGCTGCGCTATAATATTTGGCTCGCGTGTTCTCGAGAGCCTGGACTACCGATCGGCAGCATTTTCTGAGCATGCTCAAAACGTGTTGCAGGGCCCCTTTAATGCGAGTTGTGTTGTTTGGTTGGCAAGACGAGTTTGGGAACTGTCTGTCTCGCTCGTAAAGCTGCTTTAACCGCTTCCGAGTGAGCGCGCTCCATCGTTCGTCGTCATTAGCGTTGCCTAAAACAGAACATACTGTAAAAGTGTTTATTCGACGGCACTCGGCGACGACGCGCAAGGGCGACAGTCATGGAAGAGCATGGACTCCCAGCACGAGCGGCGTTCTTTCAGAATAAAAGCGGAAGAGGACGACGCACTAGGAGGCGCTAGAGAGGGAGACCCATTACAAAGTTCCAAGGGTTCGTTACAATGCATTCACGTATTGCCTACCATGCGTGTTAATACCGGATATTAAATGTTACACCCATAAAAGTTCATTTCATTCGTGAGGCTATAGTTCTTCGAAAAGCGCTCAAAACATTGGTGTCCACGTCCCTCACGTACAGTGGGCCACAAAGCAATACGAACCTCGTGAGCGCGTCTCAAAATGGCCGCCTGTACCGTCTTTGGTGAGCCGTCTGCTCTCGAGAGCATAGCTGTGGCCGCGCATGCACCATCGCGATGCTCTCCACAGCAGGCGGCTCGCCACCTAGACGGCTCTGACGGCCATTTCACCACGCGCAAGCGTAGTCAGCATTATTTTGTGGCCCACTATACATGCGACGAGAAGAAGTGAGATGTCTATCTATCGATCACTGGCCCACGTGCCCGCGATAAAAGCATCGAACTACAACAAAATCCAGACACAATTAAGGTAAGACTGATGAGTTTCTCAGAAATAAAGGTAACAGGCTTATACAACATCATAAAGAGACTATCATCATACCAATTCGCCTTTATGAGGGCATAAGGAAGTAACTATTCTCTCACCCCCCTAAGAGCTAATTATGCTAAGAGAAATTAATATAAAGCAAAATACCCTATTTCTTTCTAAATTCTTTTTTTTTGTTTTGTTTAATTTGTTACATTCACGCATCTTCATGATTAATTACCCAACTACGGGCGATGGCTGCTACAGGACCAAGTGGAAGCAAGGCCAGAAGACCAAGCCCTCCCGCATAACCCCAAACACGTGGATAACCTGCACCTCGCGTCACTCCAGCGCATAAAAAAAAGCAAAAGAAAATATTACACCATCTCCCACTAAAGGTAACCATGAGGGGATGCGAAGAAGCATTGGGGGGTGCACACCAAGTTTCCGTTTATGTTCACTCGGCCGTCGAAGCCAAGCGTCGGCGTCGAGCTACCGCTTCCGCTACAAAGAGACAACGGGAGTCTGCGGCGAAGGTAGCGAGGCTTTTGAGACAACTGCAGCGACCGGGAGCCGACGGAGCGACCGCACGATTCAAGCGAGACTTCTCGACCGAGCGCACGCGCTTATATGAAATGGGGGGAGGGAGAGGAGGGAGTGGGTTTACAGGCTGCCGCAGGAAGGGGGGGGGAGAGGAGAGAAGGCAACCGAACGCTACGTAGAGGAAGAGAGTGCGCGGCTCCAGCGCACTCTCCTCATCATCTTGTCCGTGACCGAAAAATCGAGAAAGATGCAAGTAAAATAAATAATGGAAATTTCCGGGTCCGAATGAGGATGGAACCCAGGCCGTCTGCGTGGCAAGCAGGTGTTCTACCACACAGCCACGCTTCTGCTTGGGATTGCATTGAAAATAACTTCCTCTGCTTGGAAATGCAGTGGAAATAACTTTCATGCTTTAGAACCACACGCGTCCTGTATACAGGCGTCACAATACAACATGTAATATCGCAGTAGTATTACGTGGTACAAGCGTACGTTGTCATCGGGCGTCAGATGATGTGAATATCATAACGACATTGTGGTTCAAAGCCGTCCACCCATTACAAAAGGCACACACGTTACTGCGCGTATTCCCTTAAGACCACGTAGTGGGTGCATAGCAAGTTCGAAAACATTTCCCGCATTTCCCGCGCATAATTCTCGTGGTTTAAAGCATGCTACCCACTACATAGTATGCACTAAGTGATTGAAGTACGCACTAAGGACAGGATATCGCTATCGCGTTGAACTTTTAAAGGCGAAGCTTAAGGGTCCCCCCAATTTTTTAAAACACCCACTTTTTGCGCAATGCAGATGTTCTGACGCCTAATGCGATTCTGCGGTTCTGCCACGCAATATTACATGCGCTAAGGAGACTACACCCACTTTATGAAATTGATGCAGCGTTTCTTTCCAAAGGAGTTTCAAATAGTGGCGTGGCTCTGTGGTAGAACCCTTGCTTGCCACGCAGACGGCCTGGGCTCGGCTCAGGATTTTTATTTATTAAAGACGATAGCCTTTCTTGGGATACTTAAACGCAAAAGTTTTGGTCTTTCTGTCTGTCTGTCTGTCTGTCACCCGAATCAGCTAGCTATGGGGCCAAAGTTTAACTAATTTCTGAACGCCCAGCCATCTTGAACTGGTGTTTTTGTTCATACTTGTGAACATATTCGATCAAAAAGAAAATACTACGCATACCTGAGGCGCAACATCAATATGGAAGTATCAGGTCGTGTGTTCTTTTGTTAGAAAATACACAGATACGTAATTCTAAAGACCCTAGTGTCTTTTAGGCTGTGCTGAAAATGCGAAGCTGTGCATGAACTGCGACGCTTTGCACGAAAAAGCGCTTTGCCGACGATAAAGTCCAGCCGCTGGCAGTGGCCCTTGGTTCAGCACAAGCTCATGTTTTTCGATGGCGTCCATATCTCGCGCAGTGCCGCCTCTATTTTATCAATGCCAGCCAGATGCGGCCAATTCAACGTAGAGTAGGCGCTGTCTGAGGCAAGGCAAAACATAGGAGTACGTCCGGCACAAGACTATCGTCTTTCGACGACATTTGCAGCGAAGCACGCAGATACGCGGCCAATTTTTGTTTGGATGTTTCTCGATTGTTCGATCACGGACAACGCTGATTTTTCGCTTACAATCAACGACGCTGACGCCGACACCAGAAATTCCGCAAAACGAGTGCTTTAACGATATCGCGTTAAAAAAAAAATTAAAAACATGGGGGGTAGCTCATGGCAGGCAATTTATATCCCTATTAGTTTCGGTGTTTCTTTCTCTTTTTTTTCCCTGCACTCAATCCGCCTCGAGGGAACCAATAAACTCTAATTTACGGGTTCAATTTAATACCCCTTCAATAGATTTACTCCGGCATTGTTGGCGATTTGCTGTTGATCACCAGAATTCCGATGGCAACAAAGGTAGATCGCATAAACGATGGTAAGGAAAATGTGGGGGATGCAGCAGTCCCTGGAAAGCATTAAGGATTTTTTTTCTTTCTTTATTTCCTGGTTGCCGGAGCGTTGTAACAACATTCGCAGTGCTTGCCCCAATCCTCGTTGGGGACTTCAGATAAGATTGTCCCTCTTGCCACGTTATCTTGTTCTCATTTCATTTTCTACCAGCCTCTGATTGGCTGCGTAGCGCACAAAAGCGCGCCACGAGAAGAATAAACTGGTATTTGTCTTCCTGGCACTGCGTGGGTCCTCTGTTCCTTGGGCCGGCGGTCGTCCAGCCGCCGATTATACACGTCACAGCGTGTAGTAACGCTAACACAACATCCACGCGGCCGTCATTCTAGCCCCACGTTAACAGCCGCTCATTTCCTGCGGTTATGGACGCTATAAGGAACGTACAATGGTGACGAATAGAACAAGAAACGAAAGAAACAAGACAGCAGAATGAAGCTGAGAATAATCACCTTTAGGGTTACTAACGTCTTCTCACTGTTCTTTAACTATTAATCAGTGCAGTAATAGTAACTAGGGAGCCTTCAGTACAAGCCACAGGAAATTACCGAGAACCGAAACTTTTTATGGGTGGCCATGTAAAGCCCCCCATTAAACGAATATTGGTGACGACTATCGGCAGCCCGGGGTGGGCGTCGGGTGTGGGGAGGTGGGCAAGGTTCAACGTTTCTCTCAAAAGTATCAATATTGCCACTGCGTGTCTACATGACCACATACAAATGCATATGCACGAGCATACATAAAGAGGGGTTAACCCCCCCCCCCCTTATCCCCCCCCCCAAAAAATTCTGGCAATGCCCCTGGTTAAGACTGTTTATGGCAGCGCACATCAAAGAATAATTGATGGGGTTGATGGTCTCAAAACCATGATATGACTATGAGAGATGCCGTAGTGGAGGGCTCCGGAAATTTCGACCACCTCGGGTTCTTTAAAGGGACTGTCTACCGCTCAGAAAATGTTTCCTGATTGTGGAGAAAATGAGAAGATCGTTCATCACATCGGCGGCAACGAGCATGCTTTTGTCCCATAAAAAAGGAATTATAATTTTAATTTGACGTTGAAAGTCGACAAAGAATGACCGCTAGCGTCACCAAACAGCGATGTGGTTCAATCTACTGGCAGGACAAGAAATCCTCGCAGGAAGGCTCACTTTGCTTAAAAACAAACATGTATAACTTGAAGATGTATTTTACGCACTTGAGTCAGCTTTAGGTTGTGCCAGAGAATAATTTTTGCTTTCTTTCTCAGGCGTTCAAAGAGGCGCACGGTGGCGCTGCCGGCGGCGCGTTCACCTGCCTGCATGCCTACGACGGAGATACGCGAGCACTGCGTCTGGCGCCGCTCATAAGAACAAAAAAAAAATGTCTTCAGCGAATAGCAGCGCGACTGACTTCAGGGAATTTTCGAACCATGCCCGTGAGTCCAACGTAATCTAGTAACGTTGCACGTGTCCTCATGAGTAAAGTGCACAACAGTTTTCACTAAGGTTCTACATTGAAGAATATTTTGCCATCACGTTCCGCCTCACCAAGGCGTTCATGCTGGCTCTCATATCGCATATGCAGCACAGAACCCCTAAACGTAACTGAAAGACAGCAGGGACCTTCTGTTCTTTTGTGAAGCACGTCTCACGTTCGTTTTAGTAGCCCGTTTGGCATGAGTGGAACCACTACAGTTCGTTTCACAACGCCGGCGTACCAGTGTAGCTGAAACAGACCAACTTTTCCGCTCGACTGCGGTGGTTTTTCAGGCTGACTAAGCAAAGCTGGAGAAACCGTGGAGTGGAAATGATACTTAATTGACAATTTGCGTGCTTTAAACGTCCACTACGGTATTTGTTTTATTATTAAACAAAAATTGTTGATGCCTGCCAAAACTGCGCGCGGTTTCAGTTTTCGACTTTCACCGGCACTACGATCATCATCGCCTCCACCAACCAGTGTTGTGGGCATTCATCACACCAACGGAAGAAGACCGAACGCAGATCGCAAAATTCTGCTTTAAAAATTTTAACACACTTTCGAGAGAAACTGTTGCAAGATTGGACACCTCACACCGTACGCTTTTCATTGCGATTCAAAAACTAAAAGCGATGAAAGACGGTAGACAGTCCCTTTAACATGGACCTAAATCGAAGTACACGGTCCTCAAGCATTTTCGCCTCCATCGAAAACACAGTCGCCGAGGCCGGTGCTCTACTGCGACCTCCAGGTCAGCAGTAGAGCACCGTAACCACCACACCACCGTGGCGGGTACACATCAAAGAAAACGGATGAAACGGTGTCACGAGGTCACGAGTCACGACGACGTTACGAGAAACGTCTACGCCTCGTAACGTCGTCGTAATAGCTATCGGTTGAAGGGCTTGTTCAGGAAAACAGGCAACGACAAACCTATGAGAGGCGTCACAAAATATTCTTCAATTCAGAAATCGTCGTAAATGATGTCGCGAAGAACTGTTAAATTAAGAAACGCGGTTGCATAGAAGCGTTATAAAGAGTGCAGACATTGACATGTCATATATCTCGAAAAATTTGGAGCGGCGCGGTTTCAACTCCTTTTAATTGAATTAACTTCGAGCACGTCCAGAATCTGAAAGGAAGAAGAAGAAATGATATAGTGTACATTTCCTTGGAATTCGTTTCTCTTTACACTCGGAATAGCAGCCAGCACTACGGAAGCAGTCTTTATTTGTCTATTATTATGACTATTATTAAATATATTTTTTGCAGTCTTCGACCGCTGTCACATCGCGTCGATTTTGAAACCCCTGCGCCATGTTCCGAGAATTCGCTTACATGCCTATTTGTAGGTTTTCTTCTCAGTTCAGAAGACGCGAAAGGACCTAGCTAGGCTCCCCAAATCGATGGAACTGAGAAAATAAAGCATGCAAAAAAGAAAAAGAGAGATAGAAAGAAAGTGTTAGGCGATGATGGCGGACTTGTTAAAAGGGCTTCCAGAAATACAGCTAAAGGATGATTACACTAAAGGACCAGCAAAACGTAGCGGTATATATATTCAATATGTTTGACCAGAGGCAGTTTCCTATTCGTAAAAAAAAAAACAAAAAAAACAACAACAAGGAAGTGGAGAGTGCAGATAGTTCGGATTGTTGAATGTGTATACATGCTTCAAAGGCCTGCACAGAAAAGGGCATGACATACAGAAGACCGGAATCCTACACATTCCTCTGCACGTCTTGTACTTTTTTTCGCGCTGTTCCATAACGTGGAGAGGGAGATAAAAGCGAACACAATAGCGAATACGTACTGGCAGTTTTATTATTTTATTGCCGAAAAGTAGCTTTGTTAGCCGTCAACTGCAGCGTCGTGTCGTTTCTTCCGCAAGAAACAAAGAAGGAACTGATTCATTCACATGAGCAGCTGAAGTCTCGCCGCTTGAAAGGCCCTCATTGAAAGCCGTGCGTGTTCAGTTTTTTTTATTTAGCTAATTAGTTAGCTATTTCGGGTTTAGCGGCGCCAAAGCAGTTAAGGCCACGTTGTGCCATACGCATCATTAAAAGATTGCTCGAGTAGACGCGGCGTACCCTGTCACCTCGATCTACATCGAACTGCAATGCTCCCATTCTTTGGTATAGAACACTGGTGAAAACTAGTCGACAAATTAGGCTAAATTAAAGCGTTTGGTTAAATTAAAAAAAAAAAAAAAAAGAAGCATGGAATGCTGGCCGCGTGGCATCACTGTTTTGTTCGCAAGTGATAGAAACAAGGTGTTCATCAACAAATTTATCCACGCGTACAGGTTGATCGCTACTCAAGCTCATTTTGGTTTATTATACGACGGATCTCAGGTGGACGTCAATTGTTGTACATTCCCTTCGACGACACTGCTGAAGTACGGCCAGCGCTCGAAATCGGGAGGAACATTCAAAATTTCACTTCAATTCAAATCAAATCAAATCAAATCAAATCTTTATTTCCACCATGTAGATACAGATGGAGGACAACGAAAAAAAAGCCGCCTAGAGGCGGCTTGTCTAGTCCGCAGCCCAACGTAATGTATGGCGTGTGGCCAACAGCAAATAAAACAGTCAAATAACTAGGGAGAATATATGATTAGAGCAGAATAAAATACACAATAGCCTGAAAAAAAAAGGATACAACAATATAACAATACAACGCTAGGAGGAATGAAATTCTCCTCCACAAACATCAATCTGAGTTTAGCCGATGAACAACCAAACAAATCAAAACTAATTAACTGAAACTGGTTTAACATTGATGGGAAAGAATAACACAAAAGCTCTAGCCAGTATTCAAAAGGGGTGTGACAACTTTCCAATGCTCTCTGTGTCGTGTTTTATAGCAGTGCTCATTTATTTCCAAATGTGATAGGGTATCTAAGACGGGACATTTCAATAACTTAGGTACATTCGTTTCGTAAAGTGTGCTTTTCATGAGAATGAAGACTCGGCGAGACGCATTGTTGAAAAAAAGAAAGAATTTCAGATCTCTGGGCATATATACTCAGAAGCAGGGACACCAAACTTTTTATTGAATTACGATTGCTCCTAAAATGCGGCCGCCGCTTGCTACCCATTACCGAAAAGTTATGCGGCTTTGAAATGAATTGCGTTTACGTAAATGACGCAGGCTTTACAGCAGTTGACACGCTTTTGGAAGTGTCATATACCACTTTCGCGACCTCCAGCATTCGTATACTTGGGGCATTTTCGATCGATGGGGCATAGCCTATGGCAGATTGCTGCCGGAATGACTGAGCTAGCCTAAACGAATTACGGGCTTCGGCGTATGACCGAGGTCACTGACTGGGGCTGACACTTTCTTGATTGATCTACTGTATTCTAGTGCGCTCATATTCTACATACAAATTAAGGAGAAGTAGGAATAAACTAAACGCGAGGTCATGACACTTCGCCAGTTTAGGAGAAAGCAACCACTTCTACGATAGCTGTTTGGTTAGCGATTTCAATGTGGATTCACCCACTATGTCTTTCAGAGAGTCGCCATGGTTCTCAATCTAATTTTAATGTATTAGCTACCGAGAAGCAAGAAAATGAGAACCATTTCTGCCTACTGACGTGCCCAGCCTTTCAATGAGGGCTAGAGATATTAAAAGTCACATAGTCAATCATGCATTCACCTAAGACCATAGGCGTGCGCACGAAGGGGGGCAGAGGGGGCAAGTCACTTAAGAGGGGTGGGGGGGGGGGGTGCAAAGTCGGTCCTCTCCATTGATTTCATAGGGAAGGGGGGGCGCTGCAACAAACCTTCGCCCCCCCCTGAAGGGGAACCCTGCGCACGCTTATGCCTAAGACTACTGGAAGGCGAAATCCAACCTCTTCTTTTTCTTCTCCTTCGGCTGTACTTGATACCATCGCACTCAATGAAAGCTTTCTCGAACTAAGGTCTTGCACGGTCTCCGGTACCCGCACTTCCCACTGCTCCCTTGTGCGCACGCCTATTGCAGTAAGCCGCGTATACGTTGCGGCGAAGACTGTTTTGTCACCTCCCGAAAAGATGGCGTAAACTAGTTGCACGCTGCGGGCGACCTCCCGCAGTACAACGCAAGATCTTGTGCAAGCGGCTCACTCTGACAACCAACAGACAGTCAAGCGAAGGAAAATATAGGGGACGTTATTAGTGGTAATTATGTGTGATAATTATGATGAAAATGCAAAGAAACTACGAGAATGCTTGCCGCTGGCAGGGGACCAAACCTGCAACCTTCGTCTAACTCGTACGATGTTCTGCCAGAGCTCGTGTTAGCTAATGTTGCCTAGTGTTACCTAAGTGATGGCCACTGTCGACTAGTGTAGACTAATTCTGGCTAATGTTTCTCTGTATTGGCGAGAGGACAGATAGTGCTGAATAAATGAGGGTCTTTGGTGGGTACTGCAGCTAATATCGGAAGTGTGCTGTTTTAGTAGCAGCACAGTCTTCATTTAATTTCTACCCAGTGATTGAGTCGTCTGCCTATAATTTTTATAGGCCGTTGCAATCTCGTGTCATGCTGCGGCCTTCATCGTCCCCTTCCTGCCGTTGTGATAGTGCGAAATGAGGCGCTCGCTTAGCACTGTTGCTAACCACCTCGACGGAAGATCACCGCTATTGTAAAACCTGTCATCACATTTTAATCAGCCCCAACGCGCAAGGCTTTCGTTCTGAGAGTCGACTGACTAACGCAAACCCCTCTTTGAAGACGAGCAATTCAGGTGCTCTGACACTCGGCTCATATGGCCTCAGCAAATGTCGCATCGAGGGAGAAATCGAGTTATCTGAGTTCACTTTCCCGAAGTCAGGCGTACTGAGCAAGCCTGTCGACTTAATTGTCAAGAATTTAGGACCGACTGCGCAAACATGGCCAGCGCCGTGCGCTGAACGATCGTTCCATTCAGAGAAGGTATATAAGGTTATCGAACGAGACCCGCAGCAACGTAAAAAAAAAGTGTAATCTCGGTGCGATTCTAAATATTCGCTGTCATCGCTCTTTCACAGAAGTAGACTTGAAAGACTTTCTTTTCACGCCAGATGACGCTCGCCTCCACATTCTCGTATTGTAAGACATAGTAATGGAATATCAGGATATTCACCCAGCAAGAACCGTCGAAGGCTTTCCACCTTTCTGATCAACGCAAGTGTTTGAGCGAGTTGGTCATTCTTCTTCGAGAAAAATTTTCCTGCGCGGAAGAAAAAAAAGCTCCAGTCCGTATCGCCTCTCTTCGACCGTTCGTTTTTTTTCTTTTTTGTTCGCACAGTGACATTTTATTTGACGTTGAATCTTTCGGGGACTCTGGGTTTCGATGTAGATGAAAGTATTAACCGATCCGTGCTTAACATACACAATAGACGTTTAGAATATTGGTGCACATAAAAAAAAAGTAGGTATGAGAGCAGCAGAAAAGGAGTGCTGATAGGCGTAGGTAACGATTCATTATGGAAAACGAAGCTTCCCTGAGGAAAGAGAAAATGGCAGCCGATCCAGGAAGTGAATGCTGATGATGGAGCGAAGCTCCATTGACGAAATGATAAACGATATAAAGAATGTTTATGAAATCCGTCCGTCCGTCCATCCGTCTATCCGTCCGTCCGTCCATGGATGGACGGACGCACGGACGGACAGATGCACGGGTGGACAGACGGACGGACGTATGCACGGACAGAGCCGACAGACGGACGGATGCGAGGATGGACGGACGCATAGACGGACGCATAGACGGACGGATGTTGTAAACGATCGTGCATCGTTTACAACAGGGTACGCGCCTGCGGAGAAGCCGGAGTTTCCTCCGTGGTGCTTGCACCTTCCGCAAGTAAGTCTCACAGTTCCAGGACTGCAGAAGAAATCAGCTTTACCTGCCCAGCACCAAAGAAACTGAGCCTATTTTTCTTGCACGAATCCTACAACATTCACGTGCACATGTACACCGACGGGTCGACCACTGTGTCCAGTTCTGGCGGTGCGGTGGTGATACCAGGACGAGAAATAACACTACGGCTCAAAATATCCCACGTAACTACATCTACGGCGGCCGAACTTACGGCTCTGCGTTGTGCCCTAGAGTACATCGATTCTGAGAGACCGAGCAAATGGGCTGTTTTCTCCGACTCAAAACCGGCGTTACAGTGTGTGCGGTCTGCTCTCCGACGCGGATGCCACGAACAGCTTACGTACGAAATTCCCAGGATTCATCACGGCGTCAAAGAAACAGGCCACGAGGTTGACTTTCAGTGGCTACCTGGTCATTGCACTAACCACTGTTTCTAACCGCCTCGACGGAATATCACCGCTATTGTAAAACCTGTCATCACATTTTAAACAGCCCCAACGCGCCAGGCTTTCGCTCTAAAAGTCGCAGGCTTTCGCTCTAAGAGTCGACTGACTAACTCAAACCCCTCTTTGAAGACGTTCCATTCAGTCGCTCTGACACTCGTCTCATATGGCCTCTGCAAATGTCGCATCAATTGGGAGAAATCGAGTTATCTGAGTTCACTTTGCCGAAGTCAGGCGCCAGATGAAGTAACAACGCCGAGCGCCCATTGCTCCGCTGACGGTAGCGGATACCTATCGGCGGAATGACACAACTTCAAGACAAAAAGGTGTTCCCATAGCAAATGGCGCTTCGCAGGAAATCGGAATTTTCTGGACAGCGAGCGCGGCCATGAAACGCCAGCAATTTAAGTTCGAAACGCGTATCGCGCCTTTCGCGGGCGAAAAGCTGGACATGCGGTGGACGCCGGCGTTGCCACCGACCACGTCCGTTGCTATAGAAACAGTGCAGAAAGCATTTCCTGTTTCTGAGTTGCGTCTTTCCGCCGATAGATACCCGCTGCCGTCAGCGGACCAACGGACGCGCGCCGTTGAAGGACGTCGAAAATATGTGCAGTTCAATGAATTATGGAGCCATATGTCGCACTGGGTGTGTGATATCGCAAATGGGCTCTGTTTAGGTTAAAACGCTTGCGGCGTGTTCAATGCTTTATATTCTAATGCAGTTTCTCTTGGCCTTGACTTGTTTCAGTGGACATAATCAAACGTAAATAGCAAATGAGCTCGGCGCTGTTCCCGAGGTTACTAGTCTAGGCATAAAAGGAGCGGAAGATCACGCATTGGCTCCATGGACAAATGCTACGTAAAGGCGTCCGGGGTTGGAAACTGCTGCCTTTCCCATAACACGTGAAGGGCGTCAGGGATGTCCAATTTCCCCTGTGCTATTTGAGCTCAGCCTTGAGCCATTGTCGTGTGCTTCAGACACGGATTCGCGCGTCCGGGGTCTTCCGATCCCTGGCAGCAATGTTGTGAAAGTCACAGCTTTTGCTGACTATATAACCCTGTACCTTTCGGATCAAGACAGCCTTTCACACAGCCTACGTTTATTCTTCGAGTACGGTGACATTTCAGGTGCAGCACTGAACTTCTCCAAATACCGGTATTTGTTCATTGGCTCTCCGAACTCCAGACTTCGCTCCATTTTGTCTATTCAACCGGCCACGTCCCTTCGCATATTAGGTATTTTATACAACCACTAGGGCATTTGTAACTCCGTTTGGTTAAACACTCTCGACGAAGTAAAACAAAAAATTCAGGATGAACGGGATTTCGAGTTCCCGCTTTTTGATCGGAGGTATCTTGCGCAGACTGTATTTTGCGGTCGCATTTGCTACCTTTCTCACGTGGTGCAACCGCCTTTACGTATCGTGAGATCATTGCAGACGTTTTTGTGTTCCCCTTTTTTGGTCCGGTGGCACTGAGTTGGTCTCTCGTGCGGCACTAGGACAGCATCGTTTCCAGGCAGGCTTTGCTTTCCCTTCGGTGTCCATACACTGCCAGCTACTGGCCCTGCGCTTCCTGCTGCGCCTGGTACAAGGAGAGTAATCCCCCCGCGCGAACTCTCGCATATTATTTCTAGGCACTCACCTCCGGCGTTTGATGCCTAATGTGCATCTTAACAGAGGCCCACAGTCCGTAACACTTCCTTCATTTTATACAACAGCTGTTGCATTTTTTCGTCGACCTGTCCAGGAGTATAGATGAGTTGAACAATCCTATTCTTGATACAACAGCTGCTTTGTTGCTCCCGTTAGTTCCTCCGGCCCGCCGCGCTCACTATATAGTCGTGTGTCTTGGAGCGCGCTGACGGCATCTTTTCTGCCTGGCCACCTCCGGGACTTCATGTGGCGGCTGGGATGCGGTGTGCTTCCTACTCTCGACCGGCTCGAGAGGTGGAAAATGGTCCCGTCAGCAATATGCCTGAACTGCTCCCTACGGGAAACAAATCAGCATGTTCTGAGGCAATGCGTCATTGCTCGTGTTTTCTGGAGGGCCGTGCATGCTGGATTTCCCAGTCTCGGAGTAAATCGCTTCGTTTCTTCCGGGCGTTGTTCTCGAGGCCGCTTCGCCTGCCTTCTCATTGTTGCCGGTGCTTTCTGTGTCTGGCGCAACCGCTGTGAGGCGGTTGCAGCGGGCCGTCGCCGTCGGGCTCTCTTTCCGATCCTACAGCGACTGTACTCGGAGCTGCTATCTGTTTTGTCGGAGGAGCTCTTCTTTCTCGATGAAAAGAAATTCCTTCGGCACTGGTCTTGCCCTTTTGTGTTGGTCTGTGACAGACGCGTGAAACTTATCTTTCGGCCTGCCTGGCTTCGGTAGGCTGATGTCTCGATTGGGGTCGGCAGAAACGCCATGTAAATACGCAAAATGTACATATTCATGTTTTATTTGTGCTTTTTGTTTACCATGTAATGTACATACGCATACCTATCTTTCTGTAACAAATTTTTGTGTGTCTGTGCATGTTCTGTTCTGTTGAAATGTTCGGTTGAAATGTTATTGATGTCCACCGTCTGTGATAATAAATTTCTCTACAGACATTTTCGGGGCGACTTACTGCTCTGCTATAACAGAGTACCTAAAGTTATTTAGATTGTCAACCCTTTCTTCCAAAGCATCAGTGGTTAGATGTTAACCTAAAGATAGTGGGACAGCCCAATGTTCTCCCATAGTAGAGCAAATCGTACGCTTAGCCGTGGAACATTCGTTCTAAACACGTATATAGTACTCGAAGTCGTTGACATTTCGTTCTAAGCACAGCTTCCGTATCAGAGTTCGCGTATAGTCGGTTACAATCTAAAAAACAAATTGAAGCACCGCCCCCAGAACTGTAGCGCGCATGCGATTCACCAGGGCAGGAGTCACGCGCTACGTGCTTTCTTTTCTGACCGTGGCCACTTTATCACTGCTAAT
>JALIZH010027098.1:0-35083 GCA_030522465.1 Rhipicephalus appendiculatus
ATAGTTTCCGTCTTTCTGCGGAAGCTAAATGTATATCTGCACGCGCTTGTCAAGGCCAACGCTACCCGACTGTGCTCATATATTTTAATCACCTTACAAGAATAGCATCGCTCGGTTCGCCAATTATAGAACAGGGAAGAAACAAGTGCCGGCCTACACTCCGAAAATTATGCAGAAACTAACGAAGATGATAGTGAATAGAAGCGAATGGCTGAACGCGTTCGGGTACACGTTGCAGATATGCGGGAGGTTCTTCTTGCTGGCACGGCTCCTCTGTCGTTCTTGAAACTTTTCTTCATCACGAAACTTTTGGTGGGGTATTTTTTACCACTTCATGAGTACGCCTCAAAACCCTTAACTATAATTCTGTGGCTTTACCTGCCGAAACTACGATATTATTACGAAGCACGCCAGATGGCTTAAAGCACACCTCAATCTAAGTACACGGGTATTGTTGCAGTTGGCTCCCATTGAAATGCGGCCGCCGTGGCGCTGACATTACGCCTACACCCACAGAAGCAGGTGCCGATGTCAGGAAGGGTGCCACCATTCGTGACGTGCCTGAGATCCGCATCAAACCAGGGCTCGTCTAAGTAATGCGAACGAATAAAGTCTCATTTTCAAGGCAGCCATTTTGGTTGCGATGTTCGTACAGTACCAATTCACATACTTCGAAGCTTCGCTCGGACCGAGCATCTCGCCGTACTGCCCACACCTAGGCGCGCAGAAATGCCTAGGCGTATTTCTGCATCGTACCAGCTGCTTCACAGGTCTCATTCCAAAGGCACAAAGATTGTTTGAGCATTACACGTGCCAGCGAACAGATTACGGCACAAAGTAACTGCGCACTACGTGTCGTTCACCACCATCCTTACGTGTTAAGACGCGGGCGATGACTGGCGATGTAAGTGGGGATGGTCCTAGCACTGTAGTATCTGATCGGGACATTTCGGGCTCGCTGGCACTGCCATTTCTTTAAGAACGTTTATTTATCGAAGAAAGGATAGGCGAGGCGTAGAGCTGCTATCTCGTCTATTCCGAAGAGTCTACTTGCACGTCAACAGCTCGGGATCACGCGACCCAAGCAAGAACGTCTCGTATGACGTCATCAGTATCGCGGCACGTCACTGTCGACCCTGTTCCTGGCAGCAGTGATGCTGGCAAAATAGTGAGGAACCGGGAAGCGCTACGGCGTAGGTTACTGGCCCCCAAGTGGCACGGGCCAACCACTGACATTGGACAACATAGCGATACTCTTGCGACTCTAGGCAAAACCTTGCCTTTAATTCAAATTGTGTGGCGGTGGTATGACGTCATACGTGACGCTTCTGCCCAGGTCACGACCGAGATATCCGAAGGTTTTTTGCCGAAAAAATTAAGCTTATTGCATTCGGAAATGTTGTATCTTTTATTGCTGAAAACTCCATCCCACTTTAATGAAAGTGATTGCGGGCGCATTTTTGACCAAAAAGGCAAGCCTTTGGAAATCTGGTATTTTTCAATTTCTGAAAGCTTCATCCCATTTCAATGAAATCGTCTGCGGGTGCAATTTTGATCAGAATGGCAAGGCTAGTCTTAGGGAAAGCTAGTGCTTTTGGGCTTAGAAGTATTTGGTAATATTAAAAAAAAATGATTTTAGGTGTATTTTAGGTGTCATAACGTGCCAAAAACCACGATATGCTTATGAGGCACGCCGTAGTGGAGGGCAATGCATATTTCTGTTTGGGAATGTTTTATCATGTTTTAATAATTTAGGTATTGGTGCATTTTTACCATCAGTTAGCCTCTATAGCCTTCCGTGAAGCTAACGTCCCAGGCAGCGTGCACAAAAAAGCCTACCCAAGTGTGGTCATACGACGGCAAACATCGCCACAAAAACTGGCCTGTGCCTGCGTTAACAAAGACCTACATTGGCTAACGACTGGTTGCGCCGGTATTGTCATACATAGCCGAAGCCCCCATTTATAGCCATTTTACGTCCCTCCTTCCCAATCGCAACGCGATTCTCTTCTAAATGAAAATTACGGCTGCTTCGGAACAGCGATGTTAATGTTCAAATGATAATTCAAATATGAACTCAGAAAAATAATTACGAACGCGCGACTGGAACAAACGTCATCGCAGCGGCGAACGGTAGCTGCTCGATGCGTTGGTCCGCTGCGCCACAAAACCCGAGAGGTGGCAGAGTCGAATTGGCTGCATTTATGACATACTAAGGCATTTATATGCCTACTAAATCTTAAAACTGTGTGTACGTCCTCCCGCGCCTCTCTCATGTAAGACGATTCACTTTAAATAAATGTATAAAACAAAATAAAAATTTCTTCGAGTGATGGGTTTCGAACCTAAGACCCATGCTTAGGAAGCCAGTGTTCTACCTAGTAGACTGTAGAAACGCACGCTTGCTGGAAGCGAATATATTGTGAAGAGTCTTGCGGCCTAAACGTTGCTTCACAAGTGGTGGAGAGTGCTGTCCGGTCCCCTAGTCCTCTCTCTCCAGCGCCCGGCCGCGGCGGCTGCATTTTCGATGGAGGCGGAAATGTCTGAGGCCCGTGTACTTAGATTTAGGTGCACGTTAAAGAACCCCAGGTGGTCGAAATTTCCGGAGCCCTCCACTACGGCGTCTCTCATAATCATATCGTGGTTTTGGGACGTTAAACTGCAGATATTATTATTATTATTATCTCTCTCCAGCGGTTCCTCGTCAGCTTCAGCAACAAAACATCCTTGGAGCTACGTTCAGGTCACCGCCTACACAACCAGCACTCGGTCATGTCACGAGATGAGCAGAACAACGCGGCTCCACCCACCCCGCCTGCGCCCGTGGACCTCCCTTCCTGGACTGGACTGTCACCACCCCTCAAAAAGATCCACCGATGTTCGCTGGCCTTCGCGGTGAAGACGTTGAGGACTGGTTGGAGGAGTACGACCGCGTGAGTGCGCTTAACCATTGGTACGATACTGCGAAACTGTGTCGCATCCCGTTCTATCTGACAGGGGTCGCTAAGACTTGGTTTGTCAACCATGAGCTGGATTTCGTAGACTGGGCCACCTTTAAGCAGCAGCTCCGTCAGATATTTGCGAACCCTTCTGTCCGTGCAGACATCGCCAAACGGAAGCTTGCTGAGCGTACCCAGCACCTCCACCACTTGTGAAGCAACATTTAGGCCGCAAGACTCTTTTTATGCGCCGAGTCTGAGCCCCACAACCCAGGCCAGAGTGGTGATGATGAGTATGTACAGATGAGAAGATGAAGCGCACGGATAATGCTCACCATATATATGAACTATATGAATGCGTGGTATTGGTGATACAAAAAGAAAGTAGAACATTCTCTATGAACGATTTGTCGAAATTGCTCGTGATATACCACTGTCATTGCTTTCTGACGATACTGACGCACGCATGCGCAGATGTTGTATGCTGTTGGCTCCACAGTAATTACACACAGTTGAAGCTCAGCGCCGGACATCTTGCTTCTTTGTCTTTCTATCTTTCTTGTCTTGATCTCGCTAGAAGGGGGGGATCAAAAGCACCCTCTTGAACAACATGTAAAGCCGACCTGGGGCATTGTACATATCAGGAAAATTCCGAGTATGCGAAAATGTATACAGGGCAAAACACGGGGCTTTTATGTCCGTGAGTTGGGCCTCTCGTGGGGCTGTTCCATGCGCTGACCAGCGCTAGAAACAAGAAGGACGCTGTGCTGATGCGGCCCGAAAACAAAGTTCCAGGGAAGGCCGGAACCATATGCTTTCCTACGGTAAAACTCCGCACTTACACGCCACTTCGACAACCTCCAAACGAGATTCTGCGTAGATATTTTCGTTGACACACTGGACGTAGCATTATCAATGTCATTATAGATGGTTGCATAGCCGTGCGCAGGGCTTTCCATTATAAAAATCCATGTATCCCCCCCCCCCCCCCCCACCCTGTGATTCATTGATTGGTCGAGTATGACAGAAAAGACGCTTCACAATGGATGCAAAACTGAAAATGAGGCGAGCGATGACGTGCTGCTCACATCGACCTGCCTTTGGTTCCCTGTTTTCCGGCGGTAACGTTGGGAAGTAAACACCTCTTGGATTGCACCATCAGGGGACCTCGATTGCCGTTATCGTCAAATAAAATTGTGCGCACTTGCCACACTTTGAAGGTGGCATGTGCGCACAATTTTATTTGACGATAACGACCAGCGAAGCTGTTTAACACACGACTCAGAGGTGACACAGAATTTCGAACCATAGCCGATCACACACCGTGCAACTAAGTCCGAAATGTCTATTGAGAAAGTTCCTTTTGAATTTAGCGCATGCTCCTTTATAGTGGTCCACTTGAGGAACATGGCACTCGCGTCTGGCTTGCCGCATGCACAGGGCATTTCGTTCACGACCTTAAAGGGGCCCTGCAACACTTTTCCAAGTAGCCGTGGATGGATTCACTAAAGGAACTTATTGCCTCACGAATTCACCGCCGCAAAATTTTTAGAATCCGTCCTGTACGAACGGAGTTACAAAGATTTCTCTCTTCTCTCGTCCCGACGAAAGCGCTGTAAGCTAAGCAGGGAGGGATGGCACGGAGGAGGAAAATGCGTCACGGGCGGCTCGTGACCTTGAACACTTTTTCTCTTTTTTTTTTTCTTTGAATACGCGGCTTCTCAGTGCGATAGCGCGTGCACACGCGTGGAAAAGTCGCGGCCTCCCGCGGCGGCCCCAGTAACTACCGAGGGCGCCATGCTCAAATCAGCCAATGGCTGATGCAATGGCTGTGACGCGTGATTTTTGAGCTTGTAGCGTCATTTGTCGAGAGAAGAGAAAGCAATTTTTAGTTGACTTTGAGAATTTATTGCGAATTCCAGGCCGCGTGCAGCGCTATAATATTTGGCTCGCGTGTTCTCGAGAGCCTCGACTACCGATCGGCAGCGTTTTCTGACCATGCTCAAAAAGTGTTGCAGGGTCCCCTTTAATTGGTGTTTGCCGGTTGTTTGTTCCCCCCCTTCCTTTTTAGTGGACATTGGTGAGTGGTGCGGTGCGGCCAATTTAAGTGGATAATACACTTTCGGTGACGCACAGGAAAAATGCACTGAACCCTGTCCATATACACCTTCGCTGTAAAACCTGCATGGGCACAGCCCTGCACATTAAACAATGACGGGACAGGCCAGACTGAGTAAAGATGTGAGGCAGACTTGCCCCCCACCCCCCCTTTTGTTGAACAGGAAGGGCGACAACCCCCCTCCCTCCCTGTGCGTGCGCCTATTGGTATGACAAACTGTAGGTAGATAAAGTGAAGTACATATTGCTTCCGGGGGGCCCTTAGGGGTTGGATCTGTCGTTTTACTTTCCATGTGCATTCCGCAGAGGGTTATCACCGCTGCGCGCATCTGCAAGCAAGAGGATCACCGAAAGAGGCATCTTCGACCACTGCCGCAACCTGAAGTCATTTGCTGCGGCGCATCAACACCGCACAAAGCACGAATCTGTAGGCAGAACAACCCAGCCCAAAGCGGCCGGGGCTATACACTCAAAAGCATGCACACAAAGGCATCGATGGTGTTATTAAAACAATATTCTTCTACATCGTTCTTCCCGAGAGGTGAATTGTGTAGGCGCGCTCACGGTGGTAAATGAACGCCTCGAGAAGGTCTGGTGGTCTGTTCAGACATGTAGCGCAAATTTTTTTCTTGGTGTATTTGTCAATACGATGACCTGAGGAGCGCGAGGGCGTGCCACTTGCACTTGAATGGCAACGGAGGAAAACGCGCCCTCTCACGCTCAGGCCGACGGACTCTTATTCAAGGCTGTTCGCATCTTTTTTCTTGACAACCTGCAGAAAGTTGTCTCGGAGAATTTTGGTATACTGGGATTGGAGGCGAATGAAAGTAAAGCTGACGACGTGAATCCCAGAAATGGATATCTGCGCGAATCACTCGCGATCTTCTTTTCTTTTTTTCTTCTATCATATGAACGCCTTAATGACATGTAGGTCGCCTAATCGCACCGTGACGCACGTCTTACAACGATAGCTGCAGTTAGCACTTTTTTTCTCTTCAAATTGAACTCAAAACAGATAAACTGAGAAAATTACAACATTGCCAGTAGCGTGCGTTCTGTATTAGACAGGGTGTAGAATAACTACACTGTAAAAAAAAAAAAAGAAAAAAAGGCTGATCCCTCTGTCATAGGAATCGGTAAAACACGAAAGTGAAACGTGTCTTCACAGAGGTTGTTGAGCGTTTATTGTGCATTGTTTCGCCACAAGGGCAAAGGAGTGAATGTTATAGCAACTAATTGTAACGTCACGCGAGGAACGGCCAGCAGCTCGAAACTTGCAGCTCACTCCTCATGCAGAAAGGTCGCAAGAAAAGACATACACGGGAGGACCGCGAACTAATGACTGTCACAGCTCGACACTTAAACCGTGCTGCTCAAACACAAAGAAGGACGCACGAAACGAGCGCACAAGTATACACAACACGAGCGCGAACTGACAATAATATCTAGGGTTTAACTTCCCAACACCAAGATATGATTATGAGAGACGCGATAGTGGAGGGCTTCGGAAATTTCGACCACCTGGGGTTCTTTAACCTGCGCCTAAATCTAAGTACACGGGCGAGCGCGAACTAACAACTGCCACAGTACTTATGTGTCTGAGCAGCGCTTCTTTCGCAAACGCGACCGCTGCAGCGAGCGAAGTGACCTTCGTGTTCTCTGGAACTTGAACGCCAGCACAAGACGTACAAACCAACCCAATCACGAGAAAAGTGCGCGAGTATCACAACGCGCGGAGCGACGGCCTTTAAAGCGCACCCTCGCGCCCGTCGCGCCATTTCGCTAGTCATAACGAGAACACGCTGAAGTCGCCGAGCTCTGAGTACCGCCGACAGTAAATGGTGTATATAAATAGCTCGCCCTTTGATTTACGAAGAACATACGGTTTGTGGCCGAGAGGTCGGTCCGACTCCCGGAGGCAGATTTTTTTCTTGTTTGTTTCTTTGCCATCTGCTAGTGTATATTTTACAACGTCATGTCCGTGACGGAAATACGTCAGTGGAAGCCGTGGTGGACCCCGACATAAAACACTTTCGTGTTTAAAAAAAAGCAAGATTTCATAGTCAGTGTTCCTTGCTTATCTCGTGACGCGCTTGCACGAACGCTGCAAGCGTGGATCAACTACAAGCCGTGTGCTTCTGGTACTTCCTGTATATGGAAAACTGCTTGCGCAGAGAAGGAGCTCGTCGATACGTTTCAAGCCAAAGCGAAAAAACGAGCGTCAGGGCCACTAATGCTGCAGTCGTGACTTTCGAAGTACTGCAAATTGCAGAAGATTTGCAGAGAGAAAACAAGAAATGTAAGGCAGAGAGGTCAACCAGCTTCACAGACCAGTTGGTTACTCTGCACCAGTGTTGCTGAGTTGCCACTCCGAAATTGGAATGGCTCCGGAATCATTCCACATTATCGCGACCCCGGAATGGAATAGGAATGGAATGGAGACAACGCTCGGAGGAATGGAATCGGAATGGAATTAAGCATTTTGGGAAGCCTGGCGGAAGAAAGATGGGGGGGTCAAAAAAATAAAGGCGCTAGTTTGTAGAGCTTTCTTTCTCTCAATCTTTCTTACGAAGCGTCACAAGTTGTTATATATAGCATCTCCAGCTTTCGTTTCACTGTGACATACGAGACAGGCGCGCAGGCAGATCAAACGGGTTAAGGCCTGACCACACGTAGTACGCGTTGCAGCGTGTCAGCGCGTGGCTTTTTGACCATACACAATTTGTTCGCTTCAGATTAGTAATGAAATTGTTTCAACTAGTTTGCCAGGTACCTTGCCATCACTGCTTTTCAGATACAGGAACTAAAGAAAGACAGCCCCGCTAAGACAATGACAAGGGTACATAACTCGAAGTCCCATTCTGTGCCTTGCGATGGGAGTAAAAACATTTTAGCATGTCCCCATCGAAGAGGTTCAATATACAGTATGGCTATCGCCCATTAAAACACTTGTCACAAAATGGCAGCCTTTGGCATCGGTGTTACAGATGACAGCTTGTGGGTTTGCCTTTGTCGTTATGTAAGCCACTGAGGGTGTCCTTGCCGTTCACGTACTGCACAAACTCCACTTTTGAATCTCGTAACGACGGAAGCACCTGCAACATCTTGTCCTCAGACGCGTTGGCATTCGGAACACTGACTTCCTTGTCCCTCGCCGTACGTCGAGGCTCGAATATGAGTTTGTCCAGTCTGCCCGTCGGTGCTTCGCAGAAGATGAAGACGAAGTAGCTGATTATGTAGCTCCAAACGAGTACACCGAAGAAGAACGAGACCTGCGCGAAGAACACGATAGAGAACAGTGTTAGAGAAGGTAGCGACATACGAAATACTTCGGAAGTCGCTCGAACAGCGCCTTGCATGTTCACCGTAAATCTTATTACAAGAAAGGAAGCATGCGGAACACGGCACGTATAACGTATGCGACAAAAGTATTTCATCGCTTTTATCACACATCTTGTCGTACAGCCCTTCTTACAGTGTTTCCTAAAAAGATTACTTGAGAGAAACCTGGCGCTCGTATTCATTGGGGTTGTGCACGCCTGATGCATCCAGAAGGCACCTCCAGCACAGAAATTGTGGCTAGTACGCTGGTTTATACCAAAGAGGAAAAACCCAGAAACGAAACGTTTCTTGATCGAAGCTCATATTACGGCTTGGCTCTGCATAGAAAAAAAAAATAAAATGTTATGTGTTCGTCTGCATCGTCGACATTAGACGAGCTTTGTGTGAGCAAAAAAAAAAAAAAAGGGGGGGGGGGGGATCAGATACATAATTCTGCAACACTAGACCGTCTTTGCATACGGACTCGAAGGCTGCACTTGAGAAAGAACCAATTCTAACTACGAACCATCCATTTGGCCATTTACAATATTACGTGCATAACTTGTCATGCATGGTTAGCTAGCATGGTAAGGATGGATAATCCACAGAAGAAAACAAATGTATATATGAACGCCAGGAGCCACAAACAAGCACGAGTATCAGACGGATGGATACACCGACCAACAGAGTTGCCAGATGCTACCGAACAAACAAGCATATAATCATCACAAAAGAAACCCCAAAAAGCTGCGCGGCTTTCGCGAAGAAGGCCCACGGAAGCGGAAATTTAATGAATTTTCCCATTCTTGAAAATATTTTTAATTATAATACACAAATGTCACTCAAATATGAAAGGTAATTGAAAAAAAATCACTTAATTATTTTGTACAGCGAAAAATATGCGCAACTATGAACGAAAGAACATATTTACTTTTTAACATTGTCTCCAGCGTAGTCTCTCCATTCGTTAGAATGCACGGTTGCCAGCGCATGATTAACGTTACTCGTTGATTCCCCGAACTTATGTTTGACTTCAACACTCAACTACTCAAAGTCATCGACAAACGCGCTATTGGTGAACGTGATTATGACTAAAATAACCGTATTTGCTCGGAAATGCAAAATAAGCCCCCCCAAAAGCGACAAGTGACCGGAAAATTCCACGAGCGACTCGGCGAGAAAAGAAGCACAAGTCCGCTTATTATAAGCGGAGCTGGCAACTCTGCCGATCAACATTCCGAACAACAGGAACGCAGTAAGCTTATTTGCAAACTTATGGCTGTCTTATGTACAAAGGTTTACACTGGGCGGAAAGGCTGACGTCTAAATGAACGGTTGCGACAACATAACCCTTGGAAATGTGCTCGTACTTGTCCGCCCACTGTGAGTCGCGTGGCCGCAGATATTTTCTTGGAGCGCCCATTTGGCAAAGAGAAGAAAAAAAAACAAAAACTCGGAGGGGCATTTACGTGAGGTCGTCGAAGCCTTCCGCATCAGGAAAAATTACCCTTCGTAAACACGTATAGGAAAAAAAACAGCTACGAGTTGTTAGTCAGCGTCTTTGCTTACTTCCCTTTTGAGCAGCAAGCAAAGTGAGCAGCCGTAGTAATGCGCTGCTGTTCCAAGGGGACGATGCGCCGTTAGCGTGAAATAGGCGTCTCCTGCCGAAGCTTAGCGACGTGAACAGGATTCGGCTGAGCTACGTAGAACCAGAGACTCTGGCAGAACGTTTGCTCTTGTAGACGATATGAATTTCGTAGAAAGATACGCTTACGAGGAACGAGAAGCAGCGCATTTGAGACGCGATAGTCGGGATTGGTTTCTGGTTTTACAGGTCCCGAGGGTGCACGCAAATAAGAATTTGAATGTGCCGACTATTTGTGCCAGTATACTAAGATTTGATGGCTACTACGGAAAAGCTATACGGGCAGCTTGGAGTCATAACTGGTTAGTACAAATTTAAGGACAGTATATAATGAAACGTTTTTTAAGTTACGTTTTGTCACGGAATTTATTTTCTAGCGGCAATCTTATACCTCGAGCCCCGCACAAAAATGTCGATCACGGGGCGTATTCACAAGCTGGAACGAGAAATCGCATGATAAACACTAAAACGCGTATTTTATTTCTTAGGCTTCTGTGGCGCCAGCGAGTCCAGCTCACGCTGCGCGATAATAAATCAATTATGTTCGACATCTGTGCCGTAATGCGCCAGCCCAATTGAAAACAACACACGGGACGTTTCAGCCAAGCATGCAAAATCAGACGTAATGCGACATAAAATAAACGTCTTAACGTGGTTTCCTGGCCACAACTGCGTAGTGAATGAGTTCCTTGTCATAGCCGCTTAAAGCTCGCAGTCGATGCGTGTGAACTCCACTCCGCGCTGCGACACGCAAGCTTAATGAGAGTGCGAACTGTGACGCCTTGATACTATAACACGCCGTACTAACACTCTTGGTTCCTTGATACTAACACTCTTCGAGCGTGCGCACATCCACAAAAAAAAAAAAAAAAGAAAGAAAAGGAGCGAAGCATTTACATCCACTACAACGACCTTCTCATTATGGATTATGGAACCGTATTCCTTCTCACAAGATCCCGGTAAAATTATATCGCGAAGCATCACTCCTTCTGCTGCGATAATTCATGGAAGGCGGACTGGTGAAGGATAATTTTCTACCAAACAGAAAAGTTTTGAGTGGCCTGTTGGCATATTTTGATCAATGTGTAGAGCGCAACTTCTTTTCTTTTTCCTTTATTTTCTGTTGGGCTTTCTTTCGGGTCACCGTTCAGCGTCGAAACTACGTGGGTACATTCACAGATATAAAGATTGTCGACCGATCTCTCATTACGTTTTCTTGACTATAGATGCACAATCGATCCTCTGGTAATACACTTTGCGCGCCTCTGACGACTCAGAGCGAATGAAAGCTGAGGCGTGCATGTACCTCTTTTCACTTACCATGAAGAAGTGCGAAAAATGCATCCGTTCCCGGGACATGTGCAGCGAGAGTTGCACGAATGGCAAGTGGACTATGTACACGCCGAAGGCCAGCCTGCTGAGAGGCGTGAAGGCCCTCCACGATAGGAACGTGCACAGGGAGCCTGCGTGATGATAAAAAAAAAAAGCGCAAACTTCTCAGACCTGAATTCGCTAATCGTCGATCATAGAAGCGAGAATACACGTGTTATTCACCTCGAGTATTTTTTATTTTACCTATAACAGTATAATTCTCACTCACAAGAGACAGAACTTCCATAAGAATAAGTTAGATTGTGACCAATTTGTTAAAATAATTTAACAATTACTAGGGTTTTACATGCCGAAACCAAGATCTGGGGCACTCCGTAGTGGAGGGTTCTGGAAATTTCGACCACCTGAGGTTACTTAACGCGCACATAAGTGTAAGTACTCGAGCGTCTACCATTTCGCCTCCATCGAAACGCGACCACCACTGCCGGGATCAAAGCCGCGACTTTCGGGTCGGTAGCCGAGCACCATAACGACTCTACCCTCGTGGTGGTCTAATCCGTTGTGGGTTCGTGCTTTATTGTATACCACTACACAGCATGCGTCAGTCTGTCAACGTTTGCGTGCTGATCAAGACTGGTGGCCTGCAAGATGCCGTATCGCATTGTGGTCTTCTCGTGTTTCTAATACCTGCAAGAAGCAAGTTGCTTTTTTTTTGTTACATTTCTTAGCTACGATAGCTGCGACCGGTGTACTCCGGTGCACCAGAAATCGTCGACCGCATTCACAGCTACCGCACAAAAATTAATACAATGCAGCGAAAGAGTGCCTGACGTGGGCACATCTGTACAGTTAGATGCAATATACGATGCAGCGCCAATTTACCGATGAAGCGCGACGACGAAGTTTTCTCACTGTTTAGACAACTGGCGCAGTTGTACACAGAAGAAGGGAATTTACCTGTGCCTCACTAGCTTTCAAGACACTCTGCAAGCATGTGGCTCCCCTAAAATGGTGCATCTTAAGGTGTTTTTTTTCTTCTTGTTTGTTTAATGAATTACAAACGTTTCGCCCAACTTACAATCACAAATGTAGGCGAAGGTGCATGCAAAATCTTTATTTATCCGCGCGAGTTTCGGAAACACAACGAGGAAGTTTCTAGTTGCTCGCTTAGTCACGGTTAAAGAAAATGACAAAGAAAAAAAAACTGAAAGGAAAGAAAACTTCGGTTTCAGGTTGAGCAGGCTATGACATCACAAAACTTCGTGGTGGCAACTCGTAACGTCAGCACGTGTAGCTGTCGCTCAAGGAAGGACGAAACACGGGGAACAGCTGTAGTGAAATGTGATTGGCCTTCGTGACGTTAAACAAAACAAAAAGAATCTGGCCATTGCCTCCAAGGAACGAGTAATTAAGTTCCCCTCTTTCGCATTCGTTCAGCTCGTGTATCCCCGTAGCGGTAGGCGACCGTGATCAAAAAGGAAGTTGTCGTACAGCCCTACGTGTTTTGCATAATAAGGGCGTGTTGACCAACGCAAGCGAGCGTTCACTGAAGTGTGTCGCTTGGCTCACTTCTATGTCCACGCGCTCTGGGGAAGCTAACAGCGCTCGCCTGGCACGTCATGCTTTTATGAAAACCGTGCAGCGTTGTCGAAGCGAAAGTTGGGGTCGTTCAGTCTCTCGTGAAGTGCAGACACCGTTAGCAGTTTTCGAAAGGTTATTTGATTTACCATAGCATTTTTCATGCGCGGACGAGTTAGCTAACGACAAGATAGTCAGTGATCTCTACGGTGTACTAATCGTATAAGTATCAACAAACAATTTCATTTCATTTATTGCACCCTCAGGGCTAATCAAGGCATTACAGATGGGAGTGGGTTACAGGTTACTCGGGAAGTTGTACTACAGAAGTAAAATTTTACATACAAAATTCAGTAGGAATACAATCAGTGAAAATTCAAAGAAGATATTAAAACGTATTTAATAAATGTAAGATATACAAGAAATTCAAAATATTCAAAAATGCGAGAACACCCAGACATATAGGAAGATAAAACCGCACTCTTGTTAGTAATGTCGTTTAATGCATCATGAAACAAGCAATTGTGAATAACAGATACAATGTTTTCGGAAAGGTGGTTCCACTTGAGCGACATGCGAGGAATGATTGGCTGGCAAAATGTGTTTGTGCTGCTAGAAGGAACGTGAACCTCATATAAGAATCATCGATGCGGCGCAATAGATAGGGCGGAGTATCGATCAGTGAAGCCGAGTGAGGCATCAAGGAGCCTCACCCTGTCTTTTTACTAATTACTTAAAATCGTGGTTAGACTGCTACGATAATCTTCGAAATACTGATAATTGATGAGAAAAATGAAAGCGGGCTAAACGACAACGTTTCGGGGGGAGCCAAACACTCACTCAACGCGTGGCGTGATGAATTTAGATATGGTGACGGCTGTACATCCGTACACTATTATGCATACGTCGCATGTGTGTATAGTTAGGCAGTGTCATTCATGTCCTCGCATGTGTATGGGAAACGGCCGCCGAAACTGATTTGTGACGCAGAGTGTCGGACATGGGGAGGTTGTGATTCGTATACCAGGCGGCAAAGATTCTTTCACTTCTATTTAGACAGTCGTTGCCATATATACATGGTTTTATCAATGCATAGGTGACCCCCCTCTAACCAGATAATCACTATTACCGAGTTAGGGCTCGGTGCCCATACTACAAATGAGTTCTGCGGAATCCCGCAAGGTGGCGGAAGTGTTAGGCTAATAAAGGAAAATTGAAAACCACTCGTTTGTAGCAATAAGCCACAAGGAAATCCATACGGATTTCTCAGAAAGAAAACGCTTTAGTTACCGAAAAATTCGTCCGTATGTAGGCGGAATACATAGGAGTTTCGTATGTAGACGTTCTACCCGATGGTGGTGTTGCGCACGCATAGTTGCCTTTTATTTTGGTTCCTCAGGCGAGCATTTCAAGTGGATCAGTCGGAGCGGTGGGCGTTCCACCGCCGCCAACTACACACACCAGTGTGCTCCACAGGTTTCACCTGGACGTTGCCTTGACACACACACACACACACACACACACACACACACACACACACACACACACACACACACACACACACACACACACACACGCACACGCACACGCACACGCACACGCACACGCACACACACACACACACACACACACACACACACACACACACAGGTATATATTATTTTTCTTGGATCCAGCGATTACCGTACAGAACCGTGCAATAGCCGCACCCTCAATTTTTTAGAAGGTTCGCAGTGGTATCCGTTGTGTGGTGCGAGACTTCTGGGACAGAGGAGAGATTGCGGATGTTACGACTAACGAGGAGGAGGAGGACAAGGGCGAGGAATAACATTCGTGCAACTGCATGGAAGTGACAGAGGGCATTTTTCGCTTCTCAAAGTACAAGCGAGTGCTGCAGCTCAATAAAGGCAGGTAGCGCTGAAAACATGTACGAAAAGAAAAGTGTCTTTTTCTCCGTGTACGTATTAATGAATGGATGCCCATCGCAGTGGCCGTTTACATCCGAATAAACAGTCATCGGTTGTAGACGAATGTAGGTTGAAAGCTTGTACCGGCCTACATTTTATTCCATTTTTAATTGTATACTGTAGCCACATTTTATAGTGTTGCCATTGTTTTTTCATATTAAATTAAAAATACTGTTTAAAGATCCACTTTGTTAACTTCATTCGGAACTATCCGGTTCTATTTTACGATCATTAGAGACTTAGGCACAGTATAGCGCGAGCCACGGGGACTTTTTATTTAGCGTTCTATGTAGTTTCTTGCATGTTACAACGCGTTTAATGTGGTACTCTCTTTTTTTATATACAGTCGCTATAATCTTGCTTCCAAATTGTTGGATCCGGTAAACGAGATTTTTTACTACGCTTTTCCCAAGCGCGTGTGGTCCTTGGCCCGTTGCCCAGCTCGCGTTTACGAGCCATGTTTAATCATCAACAACATCAATTCTGACACGTGCCCGAGCGTTATGTCTTCCCCGTGCTGTCGTCGAAAACAAGGTCGTGTGTTCGGTCATCAACCACGCGGACGTTCTCCTACAGGTGGCGCATTTTGAATTCTGCCGGGGGCTACCACACACGCGAGCGAAAGGAACTAGCGAGGAGGAAATGACGGTATACCACACGCCGGAGCGAAAATGAACGAAGACCTCAGGAAAGCAGGGTATGAGAAGAAAAGGGTAAGGTCTACAGGCACACAAGAGTATAGAACCTTATACAACACAAACGCCGAGACTGTATTGGGAATTCGATGTCAGCGTTTTCTCTTACTCTTTCATCCTTGCTCTGCCTTTAAACTCTGGCAATAAGATTGAGCCCAGAAGCTCACTCGCGCTGTATGAAATGCGGGCGACGTGGTGTATGCAGGGCATCCACCCATAGTGCACCGAGGAAATCAATAATTACAATAACAATATCCGGGGTTTTACGCGCCAGAACCACGACATGATTGTGAGGGACGCCGTAGCGGAGGGCTCCGGAAATTTCGACCATCTGGTGTTATTTAACGTGCACTCACATCGCACAGTGCAAGGGCCTCTACCATTTCGCCTCCATCGAAATGCGACCGCCGTGGCCGGGATCGAACCCGCGACTTTCGGGTCCTCAGTCGAGCACCGTAACCACTGTACAACCAAAGCGGACAGGGGGGCAATCAAAGCTGGTACCAGGGCTGTCCGTGAGCAGGGGAGGCTCTATAGCATTTTTTTTCTCTCGGAGGAGCAGCAACGATAGAAAGCCTTCAGGGGCGGCGCGTACACATTTGAAGTGCGCGGCCCCTGAAGTCTGCGAGCTTGCGCGAACTCACAGAATCACGAGCAATGGCAGTTCCAGATGGAGAAGCTCGGCGCGCGCTGCTTTCAACGTTCGTGTACAGAAGGGCCACAAAACTTCCTGTTTCACCTCATCAAACCGACTGATACAAGTTATCAGTAGCGAAGACAGTAAAAGTTACAAAACCCTTCCAGCTTGCGTCACTTCGCGCTATACACAGTTAAAATATCGTTACCGAATGATGCTTACTTCCATTTGCGCAATACCGCTAAATACGCGCATGCGGTGTGCTTATTATGCATGAACACGTCAAGAGCACGCACGTTTAATCAGGTATGGGACAAAGAGAGAGTAACTCACTTAGTATATCTACTTTGTCTCGGGGCTATAATTGGGCGCCAAAGAAAGAGCGTTTTCCTGGTGCTTAAAAACACATCACATGGCGTGGTTAAAAGGGTCTGAGAAGATGCTTGAATCCGAGCGTCTTCTGGGCTATAAGGGGCGTCTGTGGTTCTAGTGTAACTTTTTCACGGCCTTTGTTCTCCCATTTCCAGCACTACACTTTAAGCTATAGCTTCCTCGTCGTTCCTGGAGACGTTGATCGGATGTCATACGCAGTGTATCGTATCTCATCGACCGGGGATCTTATTTAACGGAGCTGCAATCTTACATGCTATATTTCGATCACATACTTCATAATTTATTCAGCGTGCTCCTGTAAGACACCATGCAGGTACAAGTTTGCCAAGTACGCTCCGTAATTAATACCCTCCATATAGTACTGGAATGACGCGCTGTTATATAGCTCCAAGCTTGAGTAGTAGTGTTTGAAGCAATGCACTGATGCTCGACATTTCTCGCTAGGGCTTACTTAGCAACCGATGTATAACCCATTTCGTCACACCAACGTTCACATATACGCTTATGTTCACCACATACAATGAGGGGCGTAATTTCTTTTAGTTCTTGCACTTGCTAATTTTGGGAAGAATGTATAATAATAGCCCAATATGTACCGAACGCGCGGTACATTTTTATGGTTAGGAGGGCTTTCGGAACACTTACTGCGCATTTATTTACATTTCTGAATAAATGAATAAATTACAATAACAACACGAGAAACGCACCCAGAAATACCTGAAAAGTTTTCTGCGATTTTTCTAATGGGTAAGTCAATAAGTTTTTGACATTTGAAGCAAACATTTGAGTGTGTACCCTCACAGCATGGCGTTCTCGGCTAAGAAGGAAAGAAGCACCGACGATCACGATACTCCCTAACGCGAAAGTTCACCGCAGTAGGATTGTGGCGGCGTGAGGATGCCCGTTTAGCAGCATCCGCAGATGAAGAACTTTCACCGCTTATGTCGCTCATTGGTCAGAACGAAAGCGTGAACGCGCGAAAGCGTGGGTCGCGCATGCTCAGTGGGTCCGAGCCCCAGGCCAGCGCTGCCTCCTCATATGTTTTCGTCCTTGTGCTCTCTTCGCTATCGCTTCCTTTCATCCTGAATTGCGCTGTGTTTCCTTGATCGCTACTATCCGTCTTATAATTGCGCTGCACCTTCTTTCGCTTTGCTGCTTCGGCTCTCTTCGCCGCCGCTGTCGTTTACTAAGCCGAAAGCCTTATATGCCTCATGAAACTGAAAAAGTGACCGTTCACGTTGGCGTCAACATGAATGGTACCAAAAATTGGATGACATCCTAATGTCCAGTACGGCAGTAGAAGGCGAAATAAGCGACAAAGGGTAATTAAGAATTAATAATAGAGAGTAACTAAGAACTTAATTAAGAGTAATTGAAAAGTATTTAAAAGTAACTGAGACCAATGAAGAGTAATTAAGAGGTTAATTGAAGCTATATGCGAACAAGTGAGGGTAATTGAAAATGACGTCGCAGAAGTGCAGGCGCAATAGCTTTCGTCGTCAAGTCCTCTTAGCATGCGATAAGCATGCCTGGTCATTTTTCTCCCCTGGGCCGATTGTTCGTTCGGTTACGCCGACAAGAGCCACGCTCTAAAAGCGAGAACCGTTACGTAAAAGACGGGCTCTCATACATACCTCCTCTTCCCGTGGCGCAGGCAAGAGTGATCCAGGTGAGGCAAATGGACCACAGGATGCGGTCGAAGAAGGCTGTCGACAGCTTGCCCAACTCGGTGGTGGGGTCATTGGTGCGGTACCAAAATGTCTTCACGAAGACACAGCACAGCCCGCTTGCGATGGCAACAAGCCACGCTATTACCTGGAACATCTGAAAAAAAAAAAAAAAAAAACAAGAGAAAAAACCTAGTTGTTACATGGAATATTAAACAAAGTGAACTCTTCTTACGTTCAAACACGAGCATAAACATGTTGCCTATGCGCGCGCGCATAGTTTAGTTCTACTTCCTATTTAAAAAGCTGAATAGTATATAATTGTTGTGTGTACATGGAGGCACATTGAAGACAATTAAAAATGGGCACCGATCACGAAGGTTCATAGAGTCCAAGACGTTTCGGCTCCCGCACGGGAGCCTTGTAAACATTTTGGATTTTATGAACTCTCGTGGTCGGTGCCCGTTTTTAATTGTTTCCCGACCTTTTCCCGACAACCTTTTCCCGACAACACGGGTTTCCGTCCGACGCTCGACTTCGTGGAGTCGCAGTTTTTGTCGTCATGCGACATGTGTCTTTCTTCCTGTGAAGATACGACGCGCGGTATCATGCTCAGCAGCGGAACGGAGGATCTCGTGTTGGATTCCCGCAGCGTGAACCATATTTTCACGGTGGTTAAAACACGCGCTATAGTCGACTCGATTACCATCTTGCGCAGCCGCAATCCTATTAACGCGATAGCGTTAAAGAGCTCGTTTCGCAGAAATTCCGGCGTCGGCGTCGTTGGTTGTGAGCGAAAAATCATCATCTTGTCTGTGACCGAAAAATCGAGAAAGATGCAAATAAAATAAATAATAAAAATTTCCGGGTCCGAGTGAGGATCAAACCCAGGCCGTCTGCTTGGAAAGCAGGTGTTCTACCACACAGCCACGCCTCTGCTTGCAAATGCAGTGAAAATAACTTTCATGCTTCGCAAACGCAAGCGTCCTTTATATAGGCGTCGCAATATAACATGTAATATACCAGCAATATTGCGTGGTACAAGCGTACATTGCCATCGGGCGTCAGGACATGTGACTATCATAACGATTTCGTAGTTTAAAGCCGGCTACCCATTACAAAAGGCACACACCTTACTGCGCGTATTCCCTTAACACCACGTAGTGGGTGCATAGCAAGTATGCACTAAGTGGTTGAAGTAGGCACTCGGGACAGGATATCGCTGTCGCGTTCCACTCTTAAAGGCGAAGATTAAGGGTCCCCCCAATTGTTTGTTACGCTAAATAATGTTAAACACATCAACACAAAACGTATCAATATAATGAAACTTATCAGTATGAATACGCAGTTTAATGCAGGCCATGTACTACTGGAAACCGGCAGTCTGGTTCATTTAATTTATTCCTGTTCACGTACTACCACGCGACATATTGTAGTTCTTTATTTTCATTCGCAAATGTAGGCAGTACAGCGCAAGGCAACCAACTTCAATTCTCGGCAATGCAGAGCTGCATTATCCAGCCGATAAACCACTCGGCCGTTTGATAGCGAATAAGCACAGGCCATGTATTGGGAGATGTGTGCGCACTCCATGGACGCGCTGCTTGGACTAAGTAAGAGTATAGAGGCCTGTACTATGTATAGC
Source organism: Rhipicephalus appendiculatus (assembly GCA_030522465.1). Classification (NCBI taxonomy): domain Eukaryota; kingdom Metazoa; phylum Arthropoda; class Arachnida; order Ixodida; family Ixodidae; genus Rhipicephalus; species Rhipicephalus appendiculatus. Next base: position 19,938 of record JALIZH010027098.1, read on the forward strand.
CGTGTGCGCAATTACGCATGTTTCTTACTCAGATGTTTGACGTTTTGCATAAATTATATGCCATGGTTCAAAGTGTGTGGACCTGGTTAAAGAAATCAAAATAGGCGGCACCAAAAATAGTACCGCCGTAGGTCTATAGGTAATGTGTGGCTGAAGCTGCAGGATCCACATTACTGACTATATATATATATATATATATATATATATATATATATATATATATATATATATATATATATATATATATATATATATATATATATATATTACAGCTCAGTGTAAATTACTTCATTTTCTGCAAAAAGACCGTCGATCCATACTTCACAGTCATTAATGGCTTTAGTTGTCCATGTCTATGGGCATGCCGGTCGAGTTCGTTGAGTGAGCTTGAAAGGGTCACAGATTGACCCTTTGTGTAGCATAACCTATACGTTAATGCGAGTGTTGATTTCCAGTACGGCAGTTTAGTTTACAAAACACGTACAAGGCCTGCTGAAATAGTTTTAAGCGGAAATATATTTTTTTCTTCAAAGGTTCTATACCACACTTTTGTTAAATCGGCGCCGAGAAGCCAGCATAATGTTTTCCTTTTTCTTGACATATGATGTTTTAATCGAACGTATACAAAGCCATGAACGAGATGTGTGAGGAAACGGCAATTTCTGGTGTGAACAAATTGGAGCAGCCGGCGCCTTATATGAGCGCCAACATCTCCTTAAATCATGTCAATAAAAAAAATATATACATCTGCAATCAGAGAGCGCCAAACGCTTTTTGTGGCGAACGAACATAATAAGCTCGAACAAATAACGGAACACAAAGACAGTAGGAAAAAAAAATGGCACGGATAAGAAAAGCATGGCGACAATCGGTCGTCTCTTGTTTGCGTCGTTTTTTTTATTATTATTATTATTATTATTATTATTATTAGTAGTAGTAGTAGTAGTAGTAGTAGTAGTAGTAGTAGTAGTAGCAGTAGTAGTAGTAGTAGTTAGTAGTTAGTAGTAGTAGTAGTAGTAGTAGTAGTATTGCGCTCCGTTATTTCTTTAACCCTAAAGAACCGACTCACACGCCAGCACATATGCTTGTGGTATCCTTGTCTGGTACCGCATAGGTGCCGACTCCAACAGAACCTATTGTAGTGAATGATATTTATGGTGCAGCTGCTGTGGCCCGACTAATTTATGGGTTTCTTTGCTTCTTCAACTTAAAGATCAAGCAACGTGAGAACATGTATATATATAGATATATATATATAGCTGCACGAAGCATCAGAATATGTCGCGAACTTTCACATACCACAAGATCTCACTGCTGAAAAAGTTTCAACTCTTTAATCTTAGCTTCTATCTAAGCGCTAGCCGCAGTGCGCCGGACGATCTGTGTACAACAAAATGAGTAAGAATCGTCCCATTACACTGGTTGCAGTGGCGTAGCCAGGGGGGGGGGGGGGGGGTTCAACCCCCCCCCCCGAAATTTTTCAATTTTGCTTGTGTATATATACACGCACACATACAAACGCACGCACGAACATACATAAAGTATGGTTGAACCCCCCCCCCCCCCCCCCCCGAAAAAAATTTCTGGCTACGCTCCTGACTGGTTGGGTAGTTGTCCTTTTATTTTGGAACAATTAATATTCCAGGTGGATGATGGTATACCTTAAAATGAACAGGAATAAAAAAAAATCGAGATTCCTTCCACTACTGCCCCAGATGGAAGCCAGCGAAGCTGTGACTATGGTGGGTCTGGTACAGTGAATATTGCTATAGCGAATTTATATAATATCATTACTGACCTATATTGAACGAATAAAGAGAGGCATGCGCCCGAACATCCCGTAGTTTCTCTTGCGCATGACACATGCTATCTCATCAACGGCGGCAAACAGAAAATGAAATTCTGCAGTACATAAGAAACCCCGCTGTATCCGAAAATACAAAAATGGCATGACATTCGTTTCTTATGCAAGTGGTCTTGTCTTTGAGACAAAATTGTTCACGTCATTCTGCCATGTCGGCGAAGTCATATACAGCTTTACGTTTACTTTGACGTGATGTCCCTTTTTTCGACGCAGAAGTGCTGGATTAGTCAACAAGGTGATCGGTTAGCCGAAAATTGTTCTAACGCATCACGAGTCCGCGAACGCGATCCGCCAGAACTTACTCATACGCAGCTTCGCTATAAAAAGGCGACTCAACACGGCGCTGATATTGATTTACCTCGAGTGAATAAGCCCGACGCAACGTGGAGGTATTTCGTGAGTGACGAAGTCCACAAACAAATTCCAAAACTTGTGTGAAATATTAACTCCGTTTATACAGTGCATTTAAAATTTTAAAAAGCAAGGAAATTTAGGCGTTCTCTCTCTGAACGTTCGACCTTATGTATTTATACATCAACATTATCGAAGCTCATTTATTACCACAAATCGGCTGTACGTAAATATGTAGTATTGCTCATGAGATTTACCATCTGCAAGGTTAACAGCCATACAGAAATAGATTGCATGGGAATGCCGCCAGAGGGATGCCGTGAAAGCGAAGACGACGCTGAAGTACGCGGTTGGCACGTGCCGTGGTCAGTGCCCGGCGGAGGTAGCGGGCTCACTGGCGTCGAGCGCGCGACGCCGCCGATGGCTCCTCGCGAGAAAGAGTTGGTCACAGGCGGTACATTAATCTTGACCCACGCTTCAAGTGTCCTCGATTATTGTGACACCTGGTGCGTAGCAGTGTAAGCACCATACCTTCCTGCGCGTCGCGTCTCCCCTCTATAGCACTGCTGCGCACCAAGTATCGCGACCGTCGATTGCTCTTGAAGCGTCTGTGGCCCCGGCAACACGATCAGCTTCACTTCCCCCGTACCGCTGCCGCGCAGTCTCCCCCACTACCCCTTTTCGAGTTCACTGAAGTGCCCGGTCTGAACGCGCTAGTGGACCCTGCTGGCCGTGGCAGACACGCCCACCGTGGCTTGTAGTCCAGGACAGCAGAAATGCGACCGCCTCCCACAATGTTTGTTCGGAATATAGGTGGTGTTTTCGCGTGGTGCGCATTTGCAAGCAACACCCAAATTTAGCTACACGGATTCTTGAAGGTGTAGAATTTAAATTATGCAGTGGGAATCACGCAATAAAATTACTCCTGGGAGTATAGCTTTTCCCTGTTCTAAAGTTGCTAGGCTAACGCTAAACATATTTGTGATAGAGAACACGAGCAGCCGACGCTTGCGTGCTTTTGTCTTCTAGTGCATTCAACATTGTAGAAAAATTAACGCTCTGTTTACGATTAGCAACGCTACTTAACGCTTGCGGGGCTAAATTTTTCCCTGATTATTTTGTAGCTTACTTTGTACTCAACTAAACCCTACTAGTCACTCGTAGCTTCACTCGTAGCTTATCAAAATTACTTTTTATTCACGACATTCATTACAAGAGGAAGTACAGCACTATACCTAACATCAAACACTCACCTTTGGTATCTTTCTTTCCTTGAACCACGCGACCAAGAAAAATGTTATACACCCCGAGAAATAGCACACGGCATGGTAGAACGGGTAGAAGTAGTAGAGGTAGCCAGTCTTCACCATTGTTCTGCAATTAGCGATATAAAAACGCTTTCATTATTTTCTGTGACTGACACACTCAACTAGGTGACGCCAGAAATTTATTGGCCTGTTGGTTAGTGATCACAACATTCTCTAGCTCACGAGTACTCGACAGCGAGGAGGAACAAGCACGTCCATTGACGAATTTTTCGATTATGAACCTGAGGTAATTCTAGACACCGATGGGGTTTGACGTATCGAAGTGACTGGTGGTGCAGAGTGAGAACACAAAGGCTTTCTATCGATGATCGTTACGAAGCGGCAGTGCTTAAGAACTAAGGCCTGTCCACTCATAATCCTTACACCAACACCATTCTCTAGACATGTGTTCCCCAAATTTACGGCGAAATGAGATGTTTTTACTGATATCGCCAGAAGTGCTCGCTGAAACACCCGGTGCTGCATTGTCGCGTAGCTCTGCATCAAGCGCGAGGTCACTAAGAGAACAGATTTATAGAGTTGCGATGCACGATACACTCTTCGAGTGAAATTTTATCTTAGCACAGACTGCATATAATTCACACGTGTAAATATATCGATTTATTTCGAGGAATTGGCTGCAGGACATAGACTCTCGCTGTGCTTTTTTTAAATTTTTCACAAGTAAAGGAACATCTGTATGTCAATACTGTCAGCGTAATAATCCGTTACCCTTCTACTGTACTGTGAAAGAAAACGTTTGAAGATCACATTTAAGAAAAAAAATTATTAGTAGCATGTTTCAGCAGAATTTTCAATACAGCATTTGAGCCCTTCCGCAATATACTGAGGCTATTATACAAATTGGCTTGTTCCGTAACGTAATTCCAGAAATACTATTGATATGGCATGGTCTATTGACTCAATGAATACAAGACAGAGCACAGTAGGACAGTAAAACCTTATGTGCCTTTGTATGCTTGACAGCAGTGGCGTTACAATTCTGCCATATTGTGGATATACTGTGTAAAAGCAAAGCCTGCCAACAGATATGTACCAAGATGTCGTGAAACGCACATCAGGTTTACGCGTTTTTTTATTTTGTTTTTTTTTCTACACACATTGATGTAAAGCGTCAAAATCTTACTCTGTGGTAATTAAGAGCGACTGAACAAAAACACTTGCATGGACAACACTTCGGCTACTGCCCTTGAGACCGGCCCTTTTGTCGAAATATTGGGTCCAGCAACTTGCCTTGTTGAGATAAAACTGATCCCTTGTTGAGATACAGCTGATCATACAGTTGCGGGTTCGCAGACTTGCTGCGAACCTCGCAACTCGAACATAAACAAACGCTGCTTCTATTGTCAGAGGGGCGTGCTTTTGGTGCTTCTGCGAAGTGAGTGACACGACGATTCAGAGGACTGAAATTCGTGCCCTGACAAACACAACCTTTTATAGCTATCCTCGTCTACCCGCTTCATATGGCACACTTGTCACTGGTCGAACGATTGGTTATTAGCAGGCTTCTCCGGCGAGTTCATTGGATTTGCGGTGTGCAGTATGACAAAGTGAGGATGACAATTAGCATGAAAGAGACGCGTTTCGCCGAGCAAAGTGGTCAGTACGCCGGAGAGCCGTTAGTGCGATTTTCCCGGCAAACATGAACACTCACAAGTCAAGCGGAAAGTCAGTGATAATCACGACCGTTAACACTCGGACACAGCGATGTATGGAATGTAAGCTGCACAAGAATGGCAAAACGCGGATGGGCGCGTTTGTCCCGTACACTTCCTTTCAGTGTGTTCGCCTCCTTTGCGCGCTGCTTCTATGGATGTAATCTACAAAAGTGTAGAACAGCATATTATATTCGAGTATAGGGTAAAAAAGTAAGAACTTTTTATAGAATGTTTTCAACTACGGAGGGATCAACGCCTGCACTAAATGCGAAATACTGTTCTTGGCATTGTCGAAAATCCTTAAATGATCTCCACGAAGAGGCTGTTTAATTATTAGTGGTTGTGTTGGACAGCTTGTTCGTTTAGCCATCTACGACAACTCTCCGATGTGAGAAAGATGCACATTGAGACGCATCACTAAATTCGCGTAATCTCTGACTCTTCAGAAGTTATAAACTTCAAGTCAAATTTCCCGAAGCGAAACCGTGGTGTTAGCGTCGAAGAGGTCTCCGTTGGTCTGTAAAGAATGATTTCAAAGTTCGGATGACAATGAACTTAGTTGGCTTAGCGTTATTATGATCACTCGATCATTGTGAGTTAACCTGCGCAGATGAGTCATGAGGCCGACTGCGAATGCCGCTTAGCGGGCAGGTATTTTGAAATTAATTGGGTGGCCCACATTGTGCAATTTTGGTGTGTCGTACTTGGACGGTGCTATAGTCATGACTGTAGTGTTGTCAGAGACCCTTCTTCTCTCTTTCATTCTTTCAAACCCCATTTCGCCTTCCAAAGTGCAAGGTGGCAAACCGGAAACTTCGTCTGGTTAACCTCCCCGTCTTTCCTTGATCTTTCTCTCTCCCTTTTGTGAAAATTGTTCAAAGAGCAAGGGAAGTGTTTTGTACAACCGTGACGTTTCTGGTATGTTGTGTATTGCAGTGCGATCATAGACGTCAGACTCTGCCCAGGCGGCGCTGCGAAAAACGCTGCCACCAGCGCTCTCATCGCCGCCCTGGCCATAACTGGGTAGTGCAGAGAGAGCCGTCCGCAAGCGAATGTGCGTAGGCCACTATAGAATCCCCCTCTTTCACTCGTGTTGAGGGCTGTTTCCTGAAAATCAAGGACCTGGAAAGCTTCTTCTGTCAATCCACCCTCGCTTCAGCAAAGTAGGAAGCTCATCATAGTGAACTGCGGCTGCAATGAAAAAGATGTTTCAGTTATTTCGGCGTGCTGCAACTCGCAAGCGCAAGCGAGCGTTGCATGACATCGAGTTCGAGGCACTCCGATGTGCGTTCTGTAACGCCTAAATGCGTTAAATTTGGGCATACGTCAAAGCGATGAACTACGTACACGAGCAATGTTTCTTACGATCAGTGGTACAAAGCTCGCTTTATCAGGCACAAATGGTCGTGGCGATTTTCGCCTTTGCAGTTGCGTTCTCCATCCATCTCTCGCTTCCTGTGCGTTGAACTGTTTTATTACGCATCCTCGAATGTACTGCTGACGGTTGTCTTCCGTTTGTATATACCGCAAATGGTGATACGTGCGTGTCCACTTTTTCGGTGTACAACGAAAGGCAAAACCGTGGCCTCCGAGATAGCTCCGGCAATCGCGAAGACCACGGGCAAGAAAAACCTGACGGTGGTCACGACGTACATTTTGTGATTTACTTGTGTGACGCACGTGTTAGCATTTGCTAGTTAAAGCCGGAACTTTGAACCTTCAATGCGTACGTGCGCGATGATGTGTCGTGACGACCAGTTCGCGGAGTGCGCGATGTTTATCGCGCGCTTCACCAGTCTGCATTATATCTGCACGGCGCGCACCGCGGTCTGAGGCTCTGCTGAGCTTCACAGTCAAGGTTACCACGGTTCTACGTCAAGGCTACTCAAAAAACTAACGTGAGACGCACATTATCACACTTTCTCATGCGACCGGCTGTGGAGAACGCGAGTAATTCGCTTACCTAACACGTTCGCAACGGCCCGTATCCAGAGCTCTCGCCGTTCTGCTTCGCGCAACAGCTATGGAAATCGGTAAAACTGAAGTCCTTTACGTCCGTGGCAATTCACAACGCAACAGTAGCGCCGACTGAAGCCTTTCTGGCCTTTCTTCGTAGTGCGCGGAGCTGTTGCGTCTGCTCTGTTTTCGCCGTTGTTCTGGCACGCACTTCATGGCGGTTCGGTTGCGCGTCCGACTAGCGGAGAGAAATTCGTAGCTCTTTTTCTGAGTGTTCAATGCGCCAACACACCAAATATTTAGGTTATTCGTTGTTTCCAACTCGCTAGTTGCACCTGGTTGCACAGCAAACTGTGCAAGGGAGCCGGACTTTGCACTACCCAAAACTGCACCGACAGGTGGCGCTACGTGTCTGCAAAACTCCAGAGTCTGACGTCTATAGGATGTAGAACGTGCATGGTTTGTGTTGGCTACAGCGTTCGTTTCAATATTTGTATACCCTATAGAGTGCAAAACGTTGAGCGACGCGGCACCGACAGGGTGTGTTTAAGGAATGCCGGAACAGTAATTTAACGTCCTCTAGGTACAGGTATAAAAAAACCCAGGTGTCAAAATTAATCAGGGACACTTCATTGAGGCTTCCCGCATGGCGCACTGCAGTTCCGTGACCTTAAACCCCATATTATGATCTTGCTTTACACAGAAGTAAAAAAAATATTTAAAGAAAGGAGTTATACTTACGTTATTGACTCTGTGACCACGACGACGAAAGGTGTCATGTCCTTACCGGCGACTTGCCAAACTGACACTGAGCATCCGACTAAAGATAGCAGCGCAAATATAGCCACAGCTATTTTAGGACGACTGCAAGAAAGAAAAAGAAAGTCGGAAACATATATGAAGTGCTCAGCTGTTGTCGCAACAGTTACGTTACCAGGAAATGAAACAAAAAGTCTACATATGTCTAAAAGTATCGCTAATAATTCTGAATAAGACTTCAATTGGGGTTAGTTTGCCCATTGTTATAAGTTTTCCTGCGGTTTCTATGCTTTTTACACGAAATGTCGACAAAGTGAAACATGCTGTCTCGTTTCACATTGTGTTCCTTTGAATAAAATGTACGGTGCATAAAAACAAAACAAGAAAACAGTCTACTCTTTCAATGATTAATTTTCATTAATTATCCTGACAGTTAATTGGCCCTTATCTGAAGTAAACTTATGATCCGATATCATGTGTTACCTAAATAACTCTTAATTTGAACTAGAGTCATCCATTTCGTACCAGTTTCATTTTTTTAAAAACATATTTTCTGAATATTCGGCAAAAACGGAAGTAAGTGATCAACCGGAAGTGCTTTGAAGAGAAACAAGAGTGTCCGTCGTTGCTCGTGCCACTGAAAAAAAAACTGTGATGCAAAGAGGTGGCACCACATCTTCTGTGATGTCTGTCTTATTGCGGTTAATTGGAAGCAAACATAATACGCATAGCGAATTAGTTCAGTTGAGTTTATTGACCACATACATACAGCTGTTCATCGGCAGTTGCGTTCCTTAGCTGTTCGTTTATAATGCATCCGGTCATTGCGTAGGTGCTCGCGCTACATTCGGATAAATCATGGCTATGAATAAATTCATTGACACCGAGTGATTATGAAATAAAAATAATATTGAAAGATCGGGTGAACTGCCGATGGGCTCCAGACATTAATTGTTATTTGTAAAAGGGGAACACTCGATATGAAACCTTAGGGTCAGTAGGAAGTTTGTGTTGAAGGCAGCTGAAAGGAAACATTAGTTCGCTTGTATTGGATAGACGCTCAAAAGAAGATGGAAGTCTGAAGAGATGAAAAACCCTTGTCTTCTTCAAGGCAGCAACCTTGAGGAATCAAGACCACGTGTCGAAACGGTAGCTCCACCGACACCTCGTGTTCAATTTTTTTTTCGTCTCTCCGCTTACTATATTGGTTACATTTGGCACATATACCACTGAAGCAATCGCGGCAGAGGTGAAACGTTCGTTGCAACGAAATTTTTTTTATAAACGTGCCTTGAATGGCATTCTCGGCAGACGACACCAGAAGATAGTATGATGCGAAGCAAATCTTAGGATACTTCCTCCGAAATTTTCAAGGCGCTGTCAGTGTCACCCAATCATTGAAGCCATGTCGAGCAGGGGTGCTGGTTACTATATCGTTCTCGGCGGTGCGTCAATTCTAGTGAACACTAATGGTGGAATATTTTTTATCTTATCAGAGATAAATATTGTTACAAGAAAACGTATATTTACAAATATTTACAGGCAGAGACAATGGCTGAAACAATGGCGGACTGGAGCCTGTCTCTTGGCACCTCGTAGTTGTCGCTCTCCCAGACCAAGACCTTCCGCTACCTTGTGCCGCAAACCCACTACAGCCTTGTTACAATATCATTGCGTCTTCTTCGAGATAGAAATTTTAACGGAGGCTGCTAAACACTCTCCCAAACTTGAATTTTCACGCGTTTTACAACTTTGCTACAACAGACCTTGAATACCGGAAAACAGAAAGTTCTGTGTGTTGTCTTTCTGCGTTGGAACATGCTGAAAAACGAAGTAAAAGCTCAAACCGGATGTTTATCCTCAATTTTCTGCATTAATGTCTTGGGTCGAACGTAAGAATAGTCTACTGAGCACTAAAGAGCACTACCGAAAAAAAAAAGTGATTTATTAATGCGAAGCTGAATTACTTACTTTTTCAGAAGCAGAAGTATCGGCAAGGTGACCAGGAAGAATTGGAAGTCTACGGATAAGTACCAGAGATGAGGAAACATTCGCTGCGATGAAAGAAAAAACGAAAACAAATAAGTTACCTTCTCCAGGCTCTCGCTTGTCTACTTATAAACATATACTGGGACGCGATTCTCGATGGGTCCACCTATAGTGTGCACAAAGCGCGCATCAAGGCACCCTAGGTCCACCTAGTGGACTACCCACTTCCGCGGAGCACGTTGAATTACTCGGGAAAACAGCGAGTCGTGACGTCATGGCGCTCTTGACCACATCGACGCACCGAACCCGCGAGCAGATTCTCTGCGTAAAGAGAAGGAAAATGGACGAAATTTATGGTAACAGGACACTTAAAGAAACATGACAGGCCTAAACTTGCGTATTAACGTGTTCAGATGTTTCAGAACGATGCAGGGAATGCGTACCGACCTTCCAGGTGCATCAGGTGGGCGGCCACGTTAAACCTACTACAAGGGCTAACGTAATTAGAGTTCACGCTCCAAAAGCGGATCTCTGGGGGGCAACATTCGTTGCTGTGAAACGCATTCCGCCTTTCTAATTTGTGTCGAGAGTTGGGAAAGCTTCTTGACGTCAAAATGACGTTGCGGAAGAAAGACCGGAAACAGGGGGCGCGCTGCTCGCCGAGCTCCAGCCAATCAGTGGAGGCCGAAGTGGATAGTCCACAAGGTGGACCCATCGAGAATCGCGCCCCAGTAGGCAGTGTGTTTGAAATATCGAACGCGACATACACCGAGACTTTTGGATAAAGAAGTTTTTTGTGTGTTCATTATGACAACTTGGCAGCGCAAACAAACGGGACGAAGTAAGAAGGTACACAAACAAGCGATTGTTTGTGTACCTTCTTACTTCGTCCCGTACGTTTGCGCTGCCAAGTTGTCATAATGAATCTATAACAACTAGCCCGCCTATCAACCTTTTTGTGTGTACCGGCTTATAATGTCCTTTTATTGTCCTGTGAGTTGCGGAAGGTGTGAAGTTTCAATCACTGCATTTACATACATGTGGCTGTTTTAAAAATGCCATGATGACGACAATTATGATTTGGGTAATCTTGTGCCGCAAGTGCCAGTGATGCCTAAAAAAACGCCAAAGAATGACACGAGCTATTCACCTACGTGTTCAGTGTACTGTGGTGTACTGTGGCTCTATAAATGTTTAAATAGTAGCAGTAAATATTCAGCTGTCCCGCAGATCGTGCATGATATGAGTCTATATCTGGCGGGCCCACTGGCTGCGCAGTTGGTGATAACATTTTAACCCGATAGCGTTAAAGAGCTCGTTTCGCAGAAATTCCGGCGTCGGCGTCGGTGTCGGCGTCGGCGTCGTTGGTTGTGAGCGAAAAATCATCATCTTGTCCGTGACCGAAAAATCGAGAAAGATGCAAATAAAATAAATAATAAAATTTTTCGGGTCCGAATGAGGATCGAACCCGGGTCGTCTGCGTGGCAAGCAGGTGTTCTACCACACAGCCATGCCTCTGGTTGGAAATACTGTGAAAATAACTTCCTCTGCTTGGAAATGCAGTGAAAATAACTTCCATGCTTCGCAAACGCAAGCGTCCTTTATATAGGCGTCGCAATATAACATGTAATATCCCAGGAATATTGCGTGGTACAAGCGTACATTGCCATCGGGCGTCAGAATATGTGACTATCATAACGATTTCATAGTTTAAAGCCAGCCACCCATTACAAACGGCACACACCTTACTGCGCGTATTCCCTTAACACCACGTAGTGGGTGCATAGCAAGTTCGAGAACATTTCCCACATTTGCCGCGCATAATTGCTCCTGGTTTAAAGCATACTACCCATTACATAGTATGCACTAAGTGATTGAAGTAGGCACTAGGGACGGGATATCGCTATCGCGTCCAACTCTTAAAGACGAAGCTTAAGGGTCCCCCCAATTTTTGAAGGAGCGAGCAAGCAATTTTTGGCCGTTTTTTTTATACGCAACTGTAAATTTCTTGCTAGATGGAGCGACACTTATTCGGTTCGCATGTTCAAAGGAGACATGACTGCATATCAGCAACGTTTCCTGACTAGGTTAAGTAAGTGTTGCAGGACTCCCATACGAATTTCAGTGTCCCACATGCACCGCCAACAGCTCCCAAGTTTCTTGTGTAGCCATTGTCTTCATATCCAAGGCACGGAAACCTGTAGAAAAATGTCTAGGCATTAGGGCTATTTGATCGGCATGCAAGTTTCTTTAAAAGGCTAGTTGATTTTCACAGCCATTCCGCCTCATAGAATCATTCTAATGCGCTCATGAGTATAAAATTAAAGCGAAATAAATATTTGCTAAAAATATAAAAAAATGAAAATTAAAGTGGGAGAAAAGAAATTTCTACACGTGGGACACGAAACCACGTCTCCGCATTTTTCGTGCCATGCTCCTACCACTTGAGCTACCAAGGCACCGTTTTTTTTTTCGTCCACTTTCTTTGACACTAGCGTGGGCTAAAACTGATCCTCGGAGTGTTGGCCAGCGCCACCACTCACTGTCATGGCAGTGAATGTGGAACACGTCAACCGCAGGCGACACTTAGTACGTGAACTTCTTGGGTGACGGTGGCTGACCAATGAAGCCTCGTGTGCTGTCTCTACGAGTCAACTCTGCGGAGGTCTTCCTCATCTAATGAATAGGAAGGGGAATCCGGCGACTCGATTTCTGTCAATCAAAGTCGTAATGAAGCCGACATACGATGGGAACCAAGAAAGGCATCAGTGACCGACCTAATTTTACTTCCCTGAAATAACGAAATGATTGAGAAAATAAATTAATGTAAGCATGATGGACTATTGAAAGTTGAATAACCCAAATATTACGAGAGTAGAACTCTCTTCGTCAGGACAGTTGAAAGAGTTCTGCCCAGGAAACCGTATACATTAATAAAGTTTAAGCGTTAGCTTACGACAACTGCCTTTGCTACGTTGTTGTTTGGTTAGGCTTATTTGTACTTTATCGCTGATCGTTTACTGCGTCAGAGCTATTTTAGGCGTCAAGCGGTGCTTTCGCGATACAACACCTTTTAAATACGAAAGCAAACGCAAGAAGCAGTTTGAACGTTGCAAAAAGAATAGCGTAACGGGCTTAGAGAGAGAAAGAGAGAATAGGAATAGAAGAAAGGCAGGGAGGTTAACCTATAGGCTGAGCCCGGTAGGCTAGCCTGCACTGGGGAAGGGGGGGAGGGGGGATGGAAAGTTAGAGAGGAGAGAAAAGTCGCTGTTTCTGTCGACCCTAACAGGCTTAAAATTTCTTACGGTGTCAGCGTTGATGTCGAAGAAGTAGTTTTGCACTTGCAGCAACACAACTAGCCACTGGCTCCGGAAGTCGTAGTGTAGCCTTTTAAAGTAGGCCATTGCATTCGGTCCGGACGCGATGAGCGGAGTCAAGTACAGGCACATGATGAGAAAGAAGACCGGAGTCATGGTTCTGAAAGAGTGTGATTCATGTAATGATTATGCAAAAAAAAAAATCTAGCCATTAGACTACAGACTGTCGTTTTTTTTTATTTAGTAGCAAGACATCAGGCTTTTAATTTGACATGCGTGGCCGCAGCGCATTCAGAGATACCATACAAGTTGACTGTTATATTATTGAATGTGGGTCAGATATTTCACCAGGTGACTCTTATCCAAGAATATTTGGCTAGATCATTCGAAAAAGTGAGCAATAATCCCGTTTTGAAGTGTACGATCGTGTCTGCATCGGAAACTTTCTGCTTAACGGAATTAGGATGGCGTAATCGCGATGGAGTAACACGATTCACTTCAATAGTTGCACTGAGCTTCGATTTATTCCTGTGAGACAAAGATGACAACTTTCGGCGCTGTTTTTCACTGTTTAACTAGAAGACATGTACGTTAGACTCACTTCCCAGAATACGGTTTCGGGCGCAGTAGTGATGTACCTTATGAAATCATTTTGCTAGTTCACTTGTGTGCGACTGAAAATTATGTTTATCGAGGAGTCTAGTTTGGTAGGTGGGCAGTCACTCTATTGGAGTCTGCCAGAGTTCGCTGTGATCATTTTCGTAAATGTAACTCGCACTAATCTGGTTGCGGCACAAAACCGCGGTATGCATTTGAGGCCTGTATTGTTAAAAAAAAAACAAAAAAAAAAACAACAGGTAGTAAAATGTTAGCAATTGCATCATTTACTACCCTCACGTGAACTTTACTACGTGTCGCTAACGTTTTATTACTATAGAAATATATGAGAGGTAGTAAATATTGTCATTGCTAGTAAAGGTATACTAATCGTTAGTAAAGATATACTAATCCATCACGTACATGCGTACGTAAATTATTGATAGTTGGGCATTTTTGTGTGACAATATGCACACTGTCACACCATCGCGGTGTGACACCGCGACATAATGACGGCGCATGTTAAAAGCTCCTTGTGGTAAAGTCATGCAAAGCAGAGTACAGGCTTCTGTCATGAATACGTGACAGGGACAGACGGAGGTAGTCTTTTTGATAAAAGATGCATCCACGTCTGTATTGCTGGTAATGTTATTGGGCTCTTTCTTACTCTGCTATAAGCTACCATAAACGCGCGCAGGAATATTCATAAGATGAGCAAAATCCGATCTCCGCGCATCCCGTCATCTACAGCCTTTTTTCTTCGCATCTTTTGTAAGACAATAAATAAAAAGCTAGAGTAGAATGTAATATTTATTATGTTTCACTAATCGCTTTCCGCACAATTACATTCTAATGTGCTAGGCTATTATGAAAAAGCGAGGCGTTGTCCACGCCCTGTTTCTTTTATGCTATTTTAAAGGGGCCCTGAAAAACTTTTTGAGCATGATCAGAAAACGCTGCCGATCGGTAGTCGAGGCTCCCGAGAACACGCGAGCCAAATATTATAGCCCAGCACGCGGCCTAGAATTCACAATAAATTCCTAAAGTCCGCTAAAAATTGCTTTCTTTTCTCTCGACAAATGACGCTACAAGCTCAAAAATCGCTCGTCACAGCCAGTCCATCAGCCATTGGCTGATTTGAGCATGGCGCGCTCGGACGTTACTGAGGCCGCCGTGGGAGGCCGCTACTTGTCTATGCGCGCGCGCGCGATCGCACTGAAAATCCGCTTATTTGAAAGAAAAAAAGAGAGAAAAAGTGCTCAAGATCACGACGTGCACGTGGCTTATTTCCTTTCCCCGTGCCATCCCTCCCTGCTTAGCCTCCAGC
>JALIZH010027099.1:0-10000 GCA_030522465.1 Rhipicephalus appendiculatus
GTGCAAAAAAGATGACAAGTATGCGCATCTTGTCGCGCACATTTTTGCATGTGGGTGGGAACCGATTTCCCGAAGCACTAGGACTAGCTTAAAAGGCGTCTTTTGTGAAAAAAAAAAAAAAAAAAAGAAAAAAAAAAAAAACGTTGGTGCATCTATAAGTCAGGCTTCGGTATCTTTGCATGCCCCTAAATTTGAGTTTCTGCAAGGCTCCTTTTGACATGCGCAGCTGTCACATGCTCCTTGTTATATGGCAGATGTTAGCGCATATTCGTTTTCTCTATCTTTTTACTTGATGTTTCCAATTCGATGTAGCGCATGCACAACACCATGGACGTGTATTTAAAGTCTGTGGGTGAGACGAAAATAAATGGTTGTTATTATCGCTAGTCCTTTGTCTGCTCTCCTTTTTTGTGTGTGCTCTTCGATTTTTAGCGCTTAATATTTTAGCGCTCATTGTAAGAGGATTTCGAAGAAATATCTGGTTAAAACGAAATTAACTCCTAGAAATTGCTTTGCAGTTTTACAGCGACAGCTGAACTCCTTAAGGTATAACGAAAAATCCGCCTCGTTTTGTGAATTTAACCTTCATGCTCAAGCTCATGCCAGCGTCTCTGAGCTACATCAGTGCCGCAGCAGTGTTTACACATTACCCGCGCGATGCTGCGAATTATCACCGGCGTTTCTGCATGGTGTTTAATAATAGCGTTGATCACGTGCTTGGTTCCGCTCCAACCACTTCTCGTCGTAACGCCGGCCAATGAGCTTCAGCGAAAACGTAGAGCGACGCGCTCGCGAAAACGAACATCGGCTAAAGGTTTGTCTTTCAAGCCGACACCACCAGAGGCGCTGGCTGCATCTAAGTTTTGGGAAGTTATTGTTAGATCTCTGCGAGAAACATAGTCTTGAAATGTGATGCGCACATAACGTGGGAAGTCGGAAACAAGAAATCGAGTATTTATTATTGTATCATGACTGCAAAATTGGGGGACCCTTAATCTTCGCCTTTAAGAGTTGAACGCGACAGCGATATCCTGTCCCTAGCGCGTACTTCAATCACTTAGTGCATACTATGTAGGCTAATGGGTGGCATGCTTTAAACCAGGAGCAATTATGCGCGGCAAATGTGGGAAATGCTTTCGAACTTGCTATTAAGGGAATACGCGCAGTAAGGTGTGTGCCGTTCGTAATGGGTGGCTGGCTTTAAACTATGAAATCGTTATGATAGTCACATATTCAGACGCCCGATGGCAATGTACGCTTGTACCACGCAATGTTCCTGGGATATTACATGTTATGTTATTGCCCCACCAATATAAAGGACGCTTGCGTTTGCGAAGCATGAAAGTTATTTTCACTGCATTTCCAAGCAGAGGAAGTTATTTTCACAGTATTTCCAAGCAGAGGCATGGCTGTGTGGTAGAACACCTGCTTGCCACGCAGACAACCCGGGTTCGGTCCTCACTCAGACCCGAAAATTTTTATTATTTATTTTATTTGCATCTTTCTCGATTTTTCGGTCATGGACAAGATAATGATTTTTCGCTCACAACCAACGACGCCGACGCCGACGCCGGAATTTCTGCGAAACGAGTTCTTTAACGCTATCGCGTTAAAATTCATCACAAACTGAGAAAAATGAGAATAGGCGAGGAAGGGATTAAAAGCTTGTGTAGTTATCATAAACGTACAACATTACAAATGGGATATAAAACTGGAAATAAGGGCATAAAATCAGTCTGGCAGCTCGTATTTAAATGACAAACAAATAACAAACATAGCCGCAAGAGTCGAGGAAGAAGTAGGGCAAACACCGGGCAAGGACTGGGGGGTACAGAGAGCTGTTACATCTAATGACGAAAGAGATAGAGAAACAGAAGAAAACTAGTTGCTGGAAAGGAAAGAGGAAGCCAAAAAAAAATCATGCCATATCCACGATGTGAATGATGATGAGTGGGCGAAGCTCGATCGTTTTCATCCATGGCAGAAAGAGAATGTGTGGTCTGGAACGTGCTTATACTTCATGGTCATCAGCGTCATCGTTATCACGTGTAGTGGGTACATTCCACTATACTGGAACGCGCTTATACTTCATCGTTATCACGTGTAGTGGCTACATTCCACTATACTGCGTCATCGTCATCTTTATCACGCGGAGTGGGTACATTCCACTATACGTGGCTATCTACCTACCTACTACTACTACTACTACTACTACTACTACTACTACTACTACTACTACTACTACGACAACTACAGAGGAGGGACAGACCCACACCCTTAGGAGCTTCGCCCCTAAAAGCTGGTGGAGTAAGGAAATCCGGTAAGCGACCGAGAGGCGACGTGAAGCATCACGGGAGCATAGAAAAACGAGAAAGGAGAAGCGGCCGCAGGACGAAGTCAACAAGATATGGGAAATATATCTAGAGAAAAAGTCCATTGTACAGAAATTGGTCGAGGAAAAAATTAAAGTTAAAAGTGAACGCTGGGGGACAGAGATTCGGGGAAAAAAAGAAGGCCGCGCCTAGAATATTTTGGAGCCACATAAAGGCGCTTGGTAGGAAGTCTTTCACAATGCAACAACACATTGTGCATGAAGGAGGAAATCAATCGGAAGGGTACGAAGCGCTAGGCTACATCCGAAAGGTAACAGCCGGGTCGTTTATAAAGATCGTCCAGGGTATTTCCCCGGTGAGTAAAAGTATGACGGAGAGCGCAACCGAGGAAGAGCTAGTACTTGAGAATTTCAACTGTAAAAAGGCCGAAGGAAAAATTCCAAAGCGCACTACGCCGGGTTTAGATGGGGTTCGCGCCGGCCTCATTAACGAACTGGGACAACACACTAAGGAAGCACTGCTGAAAGCCGTAGAAAGATGCTTACAGGACAGGCAAATACCGGAGAGTATATGGGCGAAAAAGTATAATGAACCTAATCTATAAGGGCAAGGGAGAAATGGTAACATACGCTCGTATAGACCGCTAACCATTACATCGGTACTATACAAGTTGGCGATGCAGGCAGTAAAAATAAAATAGAAACGTGAGCAGAACATAACGATATTTTGGGAGAACTTCAGGATAGATTTCGAGTCGACGGGCGGTTAGACGATAACTTGTTTGTTCTCACCCATTGTATAGAACTGTCTAAAATAGAAAACAGGCCCTTTTACATGGGTTTTCTAGACATCACCGGGGCGTACGACAACGTTAATCAGGAAATTTTGTGGGATATATTGAAAGGAATGGGCATAGGCGACGACTGTGTACAGCTTTTGAGGGAGATATACCGAGACAATACAGTTTGCATAGAATGCAAAGGAATAGGTAGCAAAGAGAACGTTGATATCAGCAAGGGGCTAAGACAAGGGTGTCCTTTGTCCCCGCCGTTATTCACGCTGTACATGGTGAGGATGGAAAAAGCGCTAGAACGTAGCAGCATTGGTTTCAATCTGTCACACAAACAAGGTGGCGTGATGATTGAGCAGAAGCTTCCATGTTTATTTGATGCGGACGGTATTGTCTTATTTGCGGACAGTCGACATGATATACGGCGGCTGGCTGATATATGCGAAAGGGAAGGGGGGAGCTCTAGGACTAGAATTTAGTTTAGCAAAATGTGGATTGATAGTATTCAATGATCACAATGATCAGGTGGTTTCAATACAGGGCCAAGAAATACCGAGGGTAAGCGAATACAAGTACCTCGGAGTATGGATAAATGAGGGTGATACGTAGAGGTACACGAAAAGGCCCCGGCAGCAAAGAGAAAGAGGAATGCTGCAATAATGAAGCACACTGCGTTTTGGGGATACAGTATGTACGAGGAGCTTCGAGGTTTGTGGAAAGGTGTAATGGTTCCGGGGCTTACTTTTTGGAACTCAGTGGTGTGCATGAGGTCAGAGGTGCAATCAGGAATGGATGTAAATCAAATGACTGTGGGGTGCCTTGCGTTGGGCGTTCACGGGAAGACGGCAAATGAGGCTGTAAGGGGCGATATGGGGTGGACAAGTTTCGAGGCGAGGAAAGCTCAGAGCAAAACAAGGTTCGAAGAGAGGCTAAGGAATATGTAAGAGAGCAGATGGGCAGAGAAGGTGTTATGTTATTTGTATAGGAAGAACGTTGACACACAGTGGAGAAAAATAACTAGGAGGCTCACTAGTAAATATACGGCTGGCAGTGTAAGCGGTATGGCAACAAAGAGCGTTAAACGAAAAGGCAGAGAGGTGGATGGCAGCGATGGAGAAAAAACCGGCTCTGAGTAACTACCAAAAGGGCAAAAATGAAATTAGGAGGTAGGCATTTTATGATAATTAAAGGGGAAGCACTTTGCTGTTTGAATCGAGATCGGGTTGCATTAGAACGCGTAGTTCTAAAGCGAGATTGAGTAAAGAAGAAGAACAGTGCACATGCTATGGGCAGGGTAAGGAAACGACGGAGCATGTTCTGATTGAATGTGGAGATATTCACCCAACTGTACGCTCGGGCACGAGCCTACATGAAGCCTTGGAATTTAGGGACGACATTGGAAAGCTGAACACGCGTGCGATAGAAATAAATAAGAAACGGCTAGATTATTGGTAGTGGAAAACTAGAGAGAGGGGAGAAAAATAAACAGTAGCAAAAAATAGGACATTCCGCCGTACAGGACAGAGAACTGGGCTATGAATTCGCGTTCGTTTTTCCTATAGTTAGATGGTTTTAATCGAAATAGACAATTAAGCCATTAGGCCATCTTTAAAATAAAAAAAAAAGAAAAAGCTTTTTTTTTTCTTTATTTGTCGAGCCTGGTGGCACACTTGTCACTGCACCGTCATAAAGGGGACGTCCGTAGCATCCATCCATCCTTCACTGCTTGTTCGCGCCAAGAGCGCTGACGGAGCCGAACAGCGTCTGTATGGTGTCTTGTGGTGCAATTGTCGATGCAAAAGTTGCTGATTAATAAGCGGCTGCCTGGCAGCTGCTTAGCGAGAACTAGGCGTGGAGGAAGAAAATGCCAGAGTGGGGTCATCGAGCGTTGAGGCTCACAAGCTATCACTCGACCGACTTGGTTTCACCGCGTTCAACCCCGGCACATTTCTTATGGAATGAAGTTCGTCGTCTCTGCAACTTCCTGGAAACGCGCTTCTATGCGGATCTCTCCCAGCAGCGAGTCGCTATTCGCGTCGGAGATAACGGCGCCGCTTTGTGAGACGAGGATTGAATTCAGATTTGAGAACCCGACATTCACGCACTGCCGTCGCTTGCAGAATATACTGCCATATTTTCTCTTCAGCTGGTACCTTCTCGCGTTTACTTATCGTAGACGCCAGAACGAATGAAAATATCTCGGAAAAAATGTCTTAGCGTTTAAAAAACAGTTATATTTCTGACCGTGGAAAGAGCGGAAAGCCAAATACGATGTTTTTTAAAATTTGTTTTTCTAGAAAGAGGATTAAAATGCTTTCCGTTTGTTCAAAAACAGTCCCCTCTCTAAAATAAAGATACGCTGACCAAAAAATAGAGATAATTGTCATTTATTGAAAACCTGTGTAGACGTAAGCAGTACACTTTGGGCGTATATTTATAGCGCTTGCATAAAATTTTGCCTTGAGTGTATGAACAGCTCGCTCACTCTTAGAGCAATCTTCCATTTATATTCAGCAATTACAGGTTTTATAACATTGACTTATTTACATTTCCGTCCCACAGAAATTGCCATTCTTTATTTAGTGCTCGTAAAACCTCCGCTATGCAGTCGGTCGAGAGCCTTTCTCAGTGTTAAATAGTTCTTTTAGGGGCAAAGCTCCCTAGGGCCTAGCGTTGTCGTCCGCGTTTGTCACGGGGAGATTCGTGGATGTGAGACACAAAAGAAGATTTAACAATAGACTAATATCAATCATAATTGTGACAGAACAATATAAAACACCTAGAAGCACGAAGCCTTGTAATAGTCGGTGACTTAACGTACACATTATGGACCTTAGGACCTAGTTTTGTCGTCGAAGCTCACTGTCCGCTGTCATGGTGGTTAGAAAACCATTGCTATAGTCTAAACATGTGTGTATGTGAATAAAAAAGGTTTACAATAGACGAACAACTATTATAATTGTGAAGGAACATTATGAAACACCTACAAGCACTAACTCTTTATACTAGTCGGCGACTTCAACGTAGACATTATGGACCTTACGACCGAGTTTTATCGTCGACTCTTTGTCACTTTATGTCACTCAATTTACATTATATCAGACAACGCTCGGGAAACATATGTGAGACACACACAAAAAAAAGGATTAACAATACACTAATATCGATCAAAATTGGCACCGAACAGTACAAAACACCTACAAGCACAAACCCTTTATAGTAGTCGGCGACTTCAACGTAGACATTATGAACCTTAGGACGTAGCTTCGCCTACTCGTCATCATTCACTTCGTGGAGATGGGAGGATTTCTTTTTTCCTTTCCACAGCTACACAATTGTCTGCCCTTCATTACCGCATATCGTGGCATGGCCTCGAAGCCAGCATTACCAATATTATACACATTAAGCAACATTATACCTTTACCACTTGTGCTCGCTTCTTCTTTTCTGTGTCTCCTACAATTTGCCGGCTTATTTCTGCTTGCACCCCTCTCCTGTGACGGCATTGCGGTTTTAATGTTTGTTTGGCCAACCTTATACCACTTATTTACAAGGCATGAAGTGATTTTGGCTTCTCAAGCATAACATTACGGTTGGAGACATGAAACTGAAAACGGTTGAAATATTCGGAAATATTGTAATTGAAAGAAAGCGTTTTAGCAAAGTGAGCTTGCAGAGTGGTAGCTTCATTTGCTTGTCTCGTTAAAGCGCCTGCAGTAAAGCACTCCAAACACTTCGTCAGTGTCTGCAGACAAACTACATCGTCTATAATCGGTTAACGTGTGCACGTTGGTTAGCCTGTCGTGTAGCCTTGTTTGGCACGCTGGATCTGTCCGCCAGCGTCGGGTTCTCGTGAGCCGCCAGATTGTGCAGCATCAAGTTAGCGCTGTTTTCGAGCCCGCCGAAGCAATTATCATTTTTTCGGGGCGTGCCTAACAATTCTGTGGTGCCGTTTAATAGTTGAGCGTGTGTGTAGGCCTAGCAGTGCCTAATCCCTTAAGCGGCTGGGAAGCTTCCTAGCCTGCGACTATCCTTGTGGATCTCATTATACTGGTCGTAGTATGTCAGTACATGTGAAAACTGGTGGAACTGGGATTTACGGTGCCGAGTGGGTATGCTTATTAAAGGAAGGTGAGTTCGATGCAGGATAGAAGGGTAGCTTGGCAATAGCGATATTTGAAACAAACAATGGCCTATTTTGCTCTCTCCGCATTGGGAATAGGTTGCTCGCGTTAGTTTTCACTCAGGGCATGTATGTAGTGGAGCATTTGTTGTATATAAATTGTAAAACACATCTAAGGGTAACGCAATGCAAATCAGTTCAGCGGAATCCCGCAATGGGGCGGACGGGTAAAGAAAGGGAAAATAGACAACCAGCCGTTTGTAGCACGAAGTCAGAAGAAATCCGCAAGGATTTCCTTGTGGCTTCGTGCCAGAAATGGGTGGTTGTCTATTTTTCTTTTCTATGTCTAAGGGTTGTCTCCAATCTTGAACTGACAGTTTTTTACATGAGGGCACATACAATCTCGGTATGATTAAGAGAACATAAGAAAATGATTACGACCATAGATAGAGGGACTATATAATCGCGCATCAATTAATGCCGATGTACTACCCATTACAGCATGCCACCTGGCCATCCTCATTGGTGAGAAAGGTTTCAGATACGGAAAAAAAACTATATCGCTGACTTGATGAAGTTTCTGAAGAATGCAAAGCCCACTAATTTATTTAACCTTGTAACCACACCGCCTCAAAACCACCGCCCCTGCTTATGTTTTGATGAACGCACATTATCATTGCGCCTCGTGCTTCTCACATAAGGACATATATCACATATGTTTTTCATTATTTGCGAGATTTCAGTGGTCCAGCGTAGAAAATCGAAGTGACGGAGGAGTAGCTGGATAAATAAATATCCTCACTTACTTAGAAAAAGAGTTAAATAATGTGGGAAATATTGTAGTTTTTATGGCGTTTTTTTTTTTCCTTTTTCTGTAGCGCCTCTTTATATTCTGTCATTCCTCCTTTCCCCAGCGCAGAGTATACAGCTAGTCTAAGGACTGGCTGTCTGTCTCTCTGCCTCTTTCGTAGATCCTTCCCTGCTACCCCGTAAATCGCTACACACTCAATGAAACAAAAGGAAAAAGAGCATGTTAGTCTACGTAAGAGAAATAAATAAGCAAAACAACTTTTATATTGAACCTCAATGAAGAAACAGCGCGTATGAAAGCTGCCCAGCAAGTAAAATAAAATAGCGAGGGTTTTTTCCGTTTCTATGAAGCTTTGATGAGTCGATATGTTAAGTGTAAGCTGCAGTTTTAATGCATTTAATACTGAATTCCGTTTATTATTCATATAGTGAACGGGAAAAATTGTGACCATAATGTAAATAGAGCTTACACGTCATAATTTGTTCTCGTTGCTTTTTGCACATTTGTACTTTTGCTATGCTGAGATACGGAACATGCCACCAAAAATAACTGACCTAAAGAACCTTGCATTTCAAATTAATACTGCTAAAATAGTCCTTACTTAAACTCAAATACAGATACATAGAATAGGCCGATGAGAATCCAGCGGTAGACTCACATCTGTGTTTTTCGCCACCCCCAGTTTGCTGCCGCGGTGAAATATCGCAATGGTGTAAGGCAGTTGTTTTTCTTCTTCACCTTTTCAATAATTTCTTGTCCCAGCTAAGTCACACGTCTTTCTGCACTCATCACATATATTTTGCTTCGTCCTTGTGGAACGGGCTTGCGAAGTATAGTCATAAATTGAATCTTTAATTACATCCGTTCAAAGAACATATTGGCTTATTGCCCAAAATCTCGCAGCAGCTGCACGCAGCACGCCACCTACGGAACATTTTTTTTTTTTACGTAGAGATGTTCCGCACGCTTTCATATCTTCAAGAGCGTGTTCGAGCAGTGCCTGAACAAAGGCTAGACGAGACGAATGCTTTGCTCAAACAGAGAAAATAGGGACCGTGCAGCGTTAGCCGAGTGTGCTTGACGTCGCGAGAAATTGTTCCTGCGCAGGCAAAATATTGAATTCTTGTTCATGCGCTGTCGAGCCGCCGTCTCGGGAAACCGTCAAGAACGACGACCTTTTGTTGCACATAGAAGGCCGTGTCTTGAGGTTGTGCTATGTGTTAAGATAACGGGAAAAAGTAAAGCCGCTTTTTTTTTAAAGCTTTCTACAGCTCATGTGCATGAACAAACTGAACTTCACGTCGAGGCTTCTGTTAGTGACAGCGAGTTTTAGACAACTAGTATTCAAGCTCGCCTTTGTGTTCAGTGAAGAGGCAGGGCTGACACTTTGTCACTGAAAAAAAAATTGCCGAGATAAGATAATGCACACTCGCGCGTTTTTGGCCGGGCATTATTGTAGGGTGGCAGAGGGAATAGTGGAATACCGCCTTACTAGCAGCAAACTGGCACATCAAAAGAAGCAGT
Organism: Rhipicephalus appendiculatus; assembly: GCA_030522465.1. NCBI lineage: Eukaryota > Metazoa > Arthropoda > Arachnida > Ixodida > Ixodidae > Rhipicephalus > Rhipicephalus appendiculatus. The sequence goes on from JALIZH010027099.1 coordinate 9,582, forward strand.
TCGATGAAAAATGGTTTTTGTAATTATATGGTTTTTGTAAATAAATATTTAATAATGAGCATCAGCATATATGCCTTAGAACAGAAAATTGAGCGAGTTGTTGTGGATTCATACTTAGGATTGTGCAGCGCTCACTTAAAAAGGGACAAGGGACAGAAGTGCACACGACACGCACTGTCAGCACTTCAACAGCGCATGTCGTGTGCATTTCTGCTGTCCCTTGTCCCTTTTTTGAGCGCTGCACAATTCTAAGTATGATCATATATGCCATCCAAGCAGACGAATACTTCACATAGGAAAATCTTAACTTACCTGACACCGTAATTATAAATACTTTAATCAGGTCCACTTGTACATTTAATATATGTTTATATTCATTTTTATCATTCTTTTCTTCCTTCTCTTCTGAAATCTTTTTA
>JALIZH010027099.1:20000-91252 GCA_030522465.1 Rhipicephalus appendiculatus
ACATACACGCCCATACAAACAGTGGGATCCGGAAAGTATCTAAAGGAGCGGAGTACCAGTGCATATAAATAAATAAACGTGAATATATTAATGTCCAATATTAAGACACAAGGCAGATAGAGAGTAGTGGATGACTAACTGTTTAAATATCCAAACATGACATAACGGGTACCCAATTAGAAAAGTCGCAGTTTCGCCGCAAGGGCGAAGCAATGAATGCGATAGCAAGAAATTGAAATGTCACATGACGATCGACGAGCAGCTCGATACTTGCAGCTTCCCGCTAAAGCACAAACAAGGACGCTCGAAAAGGATGCGCACGTATACATAGGGCAAGCGTGAACTAAGAACTATCACAGTTGTTACGCCTTTGTGTTTGAGCAACGCGCTGCAAGTGTCGACAACGCAGAAACAGATGCTCTTTGATATTTCTTCTTTTAAGTGCGGCGCGCGAATGACTCCTGAGCGTCTCCTGCCACGTGGTGGCGTCTGACGCAAGGTTTGCCCAGAGTTCTTTTTTTTTTTCGTTCCACATCACCGGGGGGTACAGAAAGGGGTCGGCCCTTTTTTCCTGCGCGTCTCAAGAGCAGTTTCCAAATTTAAAGAAAATGTAGGAGCGTTGCGTGGCAGAAAACACACTCAAGCTCCTCCGAGATCTGCATACCGCCAGCGGTTAGTGGTGTCTATAAATAACTTGCCTTTATTATACAGGCGCATGCATGGTGCGTGTCTGAGTGGTCTAACGCAGCGCGCTGCGGAGCGAGGGTCGCTGGTTCGAATCCTCGGTCAGGTGCCTCGGAATTTTTTTCTTCTAATTTATTTTTCATTGTGCCTTTTTATATATATGCATACATATACATATCTGGGACATGACGGCGACGGCAAAAATTAGCCGAAAGTGTCCATATAATTGCTATCGCAATAAGAAAAAAATTAAAATAGCGGTGAATGACATTATTTGTAAATAACAGCTTATAACAAGCTTGTAACAACTTATAAGGCCGAGAAGTAATTGCTGATCATTATTGATAATACTGTCGCGTCGTGAAAGTGCACACCGAAGCGAATGGAGTACATGATCCATGTAAATTGTACAATGTGGATACATAATTGAAACTGGAAGTCCACATGGAAACTTAAGAAGAAACCCATAAAATATACCGTTTTCTAATGAAACTGCCGGATTTTAAATAAAACTTGTTCATTCATTTTCCGCTAGAGCTACATGGACTCATCCTCCATGAACTGAATTTAAGAAAATTGCCTGCGAAGAAGCTGGCACGCTCAATCTCGTCATATGTTCTTTCATTTCTCTTTGAGCTAAACAAAGCTCATTCACGACAGTAGACGCGCTGTTTTCAATTGTGCTGAAGCACTGGAGATGTTGGCAGGTGTCGTAATCGAAATGGGCCGGAATAGAACTAAATCGTTTTAAAAATGCTCCAAGTGACAATTACGGGAACTAATACAGAAAAGTGAACTCCACTCTGTGATTCGTGTTTTGCTGCAAATGAATGCTAAGCACGCTGACGCGATGGGGCCAGCCTGTTACATAAAATACACGTTCGTATCTGCCTGGTGTCATTGAGGCAGTTGTGCGGTGTTGCCTATAATCACTGTAGTTGACGCCATTTGAATCAAAGTACCATTCTTCAATGGATCAATCAAAGGACTTTATTTTCACCTAAAACAAAAACATTTACGGTGAGAAATGGTGGCCAGGAAAAATCGGTCTAGTGATAGCTTGACGAAGCCCCATCCACCCATCGGCAATGAAACGACAGGGTACGGCACTTGATCTTAGGAGCAGCAAAAAAAAAAAAAGATCGAAAAAGAAAAAGAAACAGTGATAAAGAAGTTGGATTGGTATTTACAAATGGGTGACTGAAATTTTAAAACAATGTAAAGACGCCTTTACATTTCCACTGAATTTTCATAATCAGAGAATTGAAGACCGAACAGGCATAGAAAGCACACAGCGAGGACGCTGTTTTTATGTTGATCACATTTTAAACAGAAATTAAAGTGCATACCATGATAAGTGGAAGAGTCGGGACTGATCCCATATGTCCGCATCGCACGGAAGGTGTTTTGTATTGTAAGGCCACCGCAGCGCCATTCCTATGGGCAGTTTCTTTCGTGTTTGTGCAAAGGGGCAGGCCTTGGAGTGTCAGCCAGCGGCGCTTAAAGTGAAAACGACAAAGATAGTCACTTTAATTTGAGCATTGGAGTAGTACGTGAACACATAAGCAGAGGTCAGCCATCCAATATACCATTTGACACTACATCTTATGCCAAAAGGACGGCCTAATTTGAATCTATTCCTACCTTTTACGGGGGGATATTACTTTTCGTTATGAAACATTTAGCCCTTCAGTTTTTTTTAGCCTTCTCTTTCGTGTTCTACAAAGGTACTTTATCGTCGCACAAATCATTTAATAACTACCAATATCTCGGTGACGGAAGCATGGTTGTTTTCTATTTGGTGAACACATATATCTTCCTGAGTAGACGATGGACTTGTTACATTTCCGCGGCAGCAGTAATAGCATTTCACGCATTAAATTCCTTCCATAGTTTTTGTATGACAATTTTGCTGCGTATGCCGAGCGGGTGAAAAACAGCTAATGAAGCATTTACCCTACAATCGTGAAATTTCAATTAGTTAATTTAAAACTGTGGCACAAATCAAATGAGTTCATTCGCCGACAGGAAACTGTGAGAGATAGAGAGGAACGAAGGAGAAAGGCAGGGAGGTTAACCAAGCTAAGCTCGGTTGGCTACCCTACACGTGGGGTGGGGGAAAGGGGGGAATAATAGATAAGATAGAGAAGAAAGAAAGAAAAAAGGAACGGAAATGAGCAGTCAGTGATAACACACAACACGTAAACACGCGCTGGTGATTCACAGACGCTCGCGAAGTCCGGTCGCCTTCAGGTAGCTTAGTAGGGCTTTCGTGGCCTTGTGCATGCCCGAAGCCGTGGGCCAAGGTCCCAGAATCTTCTTTTCGGACAGCGGTCTTGTATCGAGACGATCGAGTTTTGCTCCTAGAACACGTCGATGTGTCTGGTAAGAAGGGCAGTGACACAAAATGTGTTCGATGGTCCCCCTCACAGCCGCATGAGTTGCATGCCGTACTGTTAGCCATTCCTATGCGATGAGAGTATGCATTCGTAAATGCCACACCCAACCACATGCGGCACAACAAAGTTTCATCTCGACGGGAGAGTCCGGATGGCAAGCGAAGTCGTAAATTAGAGTCGATAGAATATAAGCGCGAGTTGGAGAAACCCTGCGTATTCCATTGCTGAAAAGTGACGCGACGAGCAAGCGATTGCAGTTGTCGCGCCGCGTCCGTTCTAGAGAGTGGTATGGGCATCTGCTGGTCTGTTTCGGGAGCCGATCGTGCAGCTTCATCGGCGCGGTCGTTGCCGGCAATTCCACAATGACTCGGCAGCCACTGAAATGTTATATCATGTCCGTGCTCGAGTGCTTGGTGGTAGTCTTGCCTTATTTCATTCACTAGCTGCTCGTTTAATCCATGCCGCAGAGCAAACTGTATTGTTTGTAAGGCTGACCTCGAGTCGCAAAAGATGGCCCATCGATTAGGTGGTTGCTGAAGTATGTACTTAACCGCTTCTTGTAGCGCTGCGAGTTCCGCTGCTGTTGACGTCGTGACGTGGGAAAACTTAAGTTGCACTGATAAGTCGCGAGATGGAACAACCACTGCTCCGGTAGAGCTGTTAGAATTAGTGGACCCATCGGTGTAAACGTGCATGCGGTCCAAGTAGGTTTCGTTTAGGAGACGCAGTGACAATTGCTTCAGCGCAAGTGGTGACAGGCGTGCCTTCTTAACGACTCCTGGAACCGATAGGCACACATGAGGTTGATGAAGACACCACAACACAGATGCCGGGCGCATCGTAGGCTTGAAGCCGGATGGTAATATGTCTCGGTGATTGGTCACGACACCGCAGAACGAAGCACGTGGCCTTCGCGCTGGCAAACACGCTAAATGATGGGATGGTAGCCGTGTTAGGTGCCGAATATGCGTTCTCATAGTCTCAACAACGATATGCGATGTGACTGACTGCTCTTGTGCAAAAAGGATAGTTGCAGTTGTCGATGAGCATCTGGGGAGGCCAAGACATGTCCTAAGTGTTTGGGCTTGCACGCACTGCAGTGCACGGACATTGGTCTTGCAAGTGCTGGACAGTGCCGGAAGACTGTATCGGAGAAAACCTAGAAAGACGGCTGAATATAAGTGCAGCATTGAGCGCACGGATGGGCCCCAAGATTTTCCGGCGACGAACTTGAATACGTTCTCAATACAAGTGAGTTTTTTCTTTAGATAGGAGACATGGGGGCTCCAGGTGAGATCACGGTCCACGATCACACCTAGAAACCTATGGCTGTTTTTATAGGCAACAGATTGACCTTCGATGCTCACTGGGTAAAATGTCATCGGCTTGTGTGTGAATGCCACTGCTGCGCATTTTTCTGCAGAGATAGTCCAGCCTTGCTGGCGAAGGTATGTTGATGTCAAGTTTGCAGCCTTCTGTATTCTTGCGCGCACTTGTGGTCTTGTCACTCCGGACGCCCAGATGCAAATATCATCGGCGTAAAGAGAGATGTTAGCCGTCTGTGGTAGTGTTTCGGTGAGCCCCACCAGAACTAAATTAAAAAGAGTCGGGCTCAACACACTACCTTGTGGGACACCACGACTGATAAAATTCTTATTGGTCGGCCCATCTTCCGTCAGGACGAACATTGACCTCTGTGTGAGATAGCTTCTAACTCATCGAAAGACGTGTCCTCCAAGCTCCACTGCCTCGAGAGCATCGAGAATGGCCTCATGGGTCACGTTGTCATAAGCGCCTTTCACGTCTAGGAACAGTGCTACAGAAAGCCGCTTCATAGTTTTCTGCTGCTAAATGGAGGTCACTAGGTCAATGACGCTATCAACTGAAGACCGACCCCGTCGAAAGCCAGCCATAGAGTCAGGGTAGATTTTGTAATGTTCTAAGTACCACTCCATGCGTGTCAGCAGCATCCTCTCCATTACCTTGCCGACGCAGCTTGCCAGTGCGATGGGCCGGTATGATGCCAGGTCCAAAGGAGACTTTCCAGGCTTCATTAGAGGCACCAGGCGGCTGCACTTCCACTCGTTCGAGCCTAGGTGACGTAACGCAGCATAGGTCACCCCATCTGGACCTGGCGACGACGAACGCTTGCACATGCTCAATGCCGTTTGAAGTTCTTCCATTGAAAAAGGCACTTCCATATGCTGATCTCGCGCAACAGGAACGTCATGTGGCAAAAGGTGGGTCAGCGCCGCGATGTCACCAGCAATCCTCGCACAAAATTCACCGGCAACTTCAAGCTGCGTGCGACGTTGATATAACGCTAGCGCAGCGAAGGAATGACGCTGTTGTGGATGTAGAGTTCTTCATACAGGAGACAGAGGCTTGCGGGGGGTCTACCGAGTCACAGAAACGTTTCCATCGCTGTTCTTGAAGCTTATTCATTTCACGCTGAATTTTCTTCTGAAGGCGCCTGGCTTCTCTGAGGTCATAGATGGACTTTGTTCGTCCATATCGTCTTTCGGCACGCCGGCGAATAGCCCGAAGTTTCTCCAGCTTTTGATCGAGTTCTGTACGTCTTGACGATATTGCACACGTCTTCATAGAAGTCTGCATGGCATGACGAATCACCTCTTCAAGCGATTTAGGTGGTTCATGTGTGCACTTGTCCTCTACTAATGTTTGGTAAGCTTCCCAGTCAATCTGTTTTAGGAGTCCAGGAAAGGGAGAACCGTGAAGACCTCTTATTATCACGTACGTGGGAATGTGATCACTGCCATGAGTCTCAATATCTGTGAACCATTGAACTTGGTTGACCAAACTCTGCGACACTAATGTCAGGTCCAGGCAGCTACCATAAGTGGCCCCTCGGAGATTAGTCGGGCTGCCGTCGCTCAGCACTTTCAGCCCGTGCTCTGATGCAATATCAACAAGATTTGTGCCTCTTCGATTTGTCCTGAAGCTGCCCCAGAGTGGATGACGGGCGTTAAAGTCGCCCATCATTATCCAAGGTCCTGGAGTTGTTGCAAATATATCTTCTAGTATCTGTCGATCAATTCGACGCGACGGGGATATATAGGCACCTATCAATGTAAATGATACTTTCTTCTTTTTTACTTGGAGACACACGTGGTGATTTCCTTCTTGGGTCTGAACTCTTTGGTGAACATACGTGAGTTCCTTACGGATGTACACGGCTACTTGGCTTTGCTCTATGCATGATGAAGAAATAAATGATTCATAGCCCGACAGTCGAGTTCTTTTAGAAAAATGCGGTTCACAAATGATGATGATGGGAAACTTGTTCTAAAAAAAACTGCCGAAATTCAGACATTCTTGTCTGTAGACCTCTGGCGTTCCACTGAAGTATGGAAGCGCACTTGACTTGCTCTCGGAAAGGCTGCACTGCTCTGTGGTATGCCATCTTGTTACTGCAGGCGGGCTAGTACTAGTTCAAGGGTGTCCAGGACTTGCAGTGCACATTTAGCGGCAGGTAGCTTCAGACTAGCCAGGAGTGTGCGGATAACACTCATCAGCGATCTCAGCACAGTGAAAACCTGGACCTCTTGTGCTGTTAGACTGCCTGTTGTAGCCATTGCCGACTGTCGATGTTGTGGGTCCGTAGGAAGGCGTGCCAGGGGTAACGCAGGCCAAGCAGTGTCGGATACCCTGCTTAGCGACTCAGTGTCTTTCTCTACCTCTGGTCGTGGCACTCCTGGCGGTGGTAGCGGGGGGTGGTCGTTGTGGTCGTGGCGGCGGCGGAGGCGGTAGCGGCGGCAGCGGCGTAAATGTATGCACGTTCGGCAAACTGCTGTTTCTTTTCTTCGAGCACCGCCGTCGACGTGAACGCCGTCTTTGAACAACTGTTACCGCTTCCTTTCTTGAGGACCCGTCCTTCACCATTTGCTTCAAGATGCTCCTCTCCTTCTTCATTACTGGGCAGTCTTTGGATGAGGCGTCATGGTTTCCACTGCAGTTTATGCATTTCAGGAGAGTCGTTTCGCAAGATTCGGCGTTGTGGGGTTCTGCGCAACGTGGGCAAGCAGGCTTGTTGGTACACAGACCACTAACATGGCCCAGTCTCAGACACTTGTGGCACTGTAAGGGTCTTGGAATGTCAGGTCGGACAGCATGACGAAAGTGGCCAACCTTGACATCTGTTGGGATGCTATCGCCTCTGAAGGTCACCTTGATGCAACGGGAGTTCCCAAGTCGGCATACTTGCAAGATGTCCGTGGCGTCAGTAGCTGGCTTGATCAGCACTGAGAGGTCTGTGTTCGGAATAGAAACGTCGACATCATAGATGACGCCCGTCGTCGTGTTTCTATCCTGCGGTATGTAAGCGCTGAGGCTGCCATCCCCAAGCTCCGTAACATTTCGTAAGGTGTGTAGTGCGGCCGGATGCTCGACGTCTATGGCCAAGATGTTCTTTCGTGGATTGAGTCTTATATCCTTTATCTCATTCGGCACGATAGCTTCGAGTCGTGCAGAAATCACTTGCCTGTTCAACCCTTTTTCCATCAGCCCATCTTTAAATAAACATATTCCATCGTAACAATATTCTTCAGGTTGACCGAAGAGTCAATGGGAACATATAGTATGGTGTAGCGTGGAGGACTGCAGGCAGCCTTCACGGTAGATGTACTCGCAGGCGAAGACGCACCGACCAATCTCCTTTTAGCCTTGCGCTTCACCACAGGGGTGAAATTGTCGTCGCTGTCGTCGCTGGTCGCCGTATACAGCTCAGTGCTGTCACTGGCGGTGTCATCACCTCGGCTGTTCCGCTTCCCTGAGGTCGACGTCGAAGACGACGCCAGGTCCGGACAGCGCATTGCAGTGTCTGGATCCATCGCTGCCCGCAGGAGAGCGATGATCCACGGAAAATGTCCAAAATTACAAAAATAATAGCAGGCGGAAAGAACAGCGTTCTGCAGGAGAAACACTTCGTCATCGTCCCAGGAAACTGTGAAGTTTGCGACACGTGCCTGTAGGTAGATATGAAGTGAACGAGCCGTATAACAAGTCGACGAAATGCTGAACCTGCAACTAGCTGTACTGTGCAAGTCCGAGTTCAAGCACGGCTCGGCGCAAGCTTGCCAATATAAGTTTGGTAATGGTCGTAAGTACGGTCGAGTCACTCCATACTCTCGGTGATGCCATATGCATATCAACGATAGTGAGATCGATTTCCTTTCAGTTTTTCAAGCTCACATTGACGTTTCCCTGGAGCCTACCGAACACCACTTAACCATGTACGTGGATATCCTCGTTTCTCCTCAGCTCAAGCTGTAGCCTAACCGAAAGCTAGCGCCAGCTCCACATCTCACTGTTATCATTAAACAAGTAAATTAAGGAATAATTTCTGCGCGTAGTATGCAACCAACGTTTAAGAGTACGTAAGGAACGCTGACCTGCTGCTTAGAAGACGCCGCGGTCTTCAACTAAGACACACATGCATGTTGTGTGCGAATAAGGTTTCACGTGCTTTAAAACTTCTGTAGACTCCGGTGGGCTATATAAATCACCGCCCCCACATTCCTGCGAAGCATTGTTCTCCGAGATCAAGTTTCCGTGGTACGTGACCCCTAGCTCGGTATAACCTAGCACTGTTTTCTCGGTGACGGTAGCCGTCACCCAGAAAACAGTGCTAGGTTATCCGTCACAGAGAAAACAGTGCGAAACAGGGCTGTTTCGAAAGCACCGCTGGCGTGGAATGCACGACCGCTTACACTCTCAAGTTTAGACTCGCTAACTAGGAAGTGTACTTTAGATTCATAACTCTCGGTGCAGCGGACCGCTCGTGTCGACGTGTGAAGCACAGTGTTTCGGCTTATCATACAAAAGTTTGCCCTGGTTAGGAGTGCTTTGAAGGCGCCTACGACACCTACGAAACTCTCTGACATATCTACAAGCAAGTAATTTAAAAGCTTTAGCTTAACTCTTAGACACTCTATCATAAATAAATTGCGTTATGTACGCATATTATGACAAACGATTTATTACTATGACCGGTCACAATTAATGGCCCTGCAAGTACAATTGGGAAATACTACAAAATAGTTGTACAAAGCATGTGACACTGAAATTTCTACATCATGTTGTATGCAGTACGCACTCTGTTTCTCGTGAGTTACATATCACAACGAAAATGATTCCGATATGCCTCTAACTGTTGAATGCAGTACACAACTAATCAATGAAATTGTCAATATGTAACGTTGTTTGTAAATTGGTCAGCGCCGTTATGGTTATGTGCACATCTGATTGAACATTATCTTATGCTTGCTTTGCTCTAACTTGAATACTTGCACTAGCAGCGCAAGCCTGAAATCATCAGCGGAACTAGTGTTCCACTTAGCAAAGTTTTGCTAGTAATGCCAAACTCTTCGTAGAGATACCAAGTTTTCGCTAGTAGTACTAGGTATGACTAGACTTGGCAGACATGCTCAAAGTATCTGAACATGAGCACTTCCAAGTGCACGCACACGGTTCTACAGGTATTCGCCAGCACAGACAAGCTATATGACCAATACTCGAGGTAGGGCGTCCTGTATATCGTGGCAGTTGCGTCGGTGCATGTACTGAGTTGTGCTCGATTGTTCCGCCCAAAAAAATTTTAACAAAGAAGACATTCTCAAGCACTCTTTTTGGTGGACCATATGGGGTCTCCATCAAAAGTGTCCAGCCTTCAGGGATTTTCAACTGCCCAACTTTCTCCACCCCTGAAGCACAAACACAACGAACAAAACACAACGCATAAGTTTCCCTCTTTCCCAACTGCCCCCTTCCTCCCCCCCTTCCACCGCGAAAAAATCATGGCCACATCCCTCAGAGTTTTCCCAGTTAGCGACCCCGCACTGGCGGTCAGGTAAGTGGAGAAAACGATTGACAGGAGGAGTCCACTGTTTATGCAGCCTACGCATCAGTATTTCATGCACCGTTCTACAATCCAACGTAATTTATTGGAGCCCCTTAAATTGTTACATCACCCCTTAAGAATTTTCCGTTCTTAAACACTGTATTTATTAAGGCCTGTAAGGTCTGCAACAATTGCATTACGCATTTGCACCATGCTTTTAGCAGTTGGCGCCCGCATCTTATCCAACAGCAAAAGAACAGTACTCACCGGCGAACAAATCTTGACGACGGTCTGTTGATGTTCCTTCGTCCGTTTATCGACACGTGAGCCTTCGTTTTAACCGTGAGCACCACCTACAGATCAAAAGTTTTGTAAATAAAGTGTTTCCCTGACGTGGTTTCAGTAGTACACGTTATCTCTCTACATCTGGAGTATCACTTTACATTCATTGCTGAAAGACATAGGTTATGAATTCTAATACATGGGCGTATCTTTGCATCTTATATTCATTAAACTATACATTTTCAAGTAGGCCCTCGTTGTCTCAAGCGCCGATATATGTATATGCGCGGTTCCTTTACATCGTTACGATTATTTGTTCACAAAGGTAATCAATGTTCACAAATGTATTCAATATTTGTCAGATGCCTGCGGGACAGCATTCATTCTTGCAAGAAAAGTCCTTCTCATTACACAGTTTGTAATGTTTAAAGTTATTATTTGATTATTATTTCGCATTGAGTTAAAACATGCAAAACTAATAGCGAACACGTTATGTATCCCATGCTCGTCGTGAGGAAGAAAAGGTATTTCTTATGAACGTGCTTCTAATCAATAGACTTATGATTATGATAAATGGAGCATAAACAATTAAGGCAGTTTCACACTAGGGGTGCCAAGCGTGAAGGAAGTGCGAAGCTAGGCAGCATTCTTTGTCTCTCTTCGGTTTTTATTTTCTTCCTTCTCTCTTTCCTTTTCTCCTTGGCTCTTTTTTTTCTCTCTTTTTCTCTCTTGATATCTATGTATTTCTTCCTTTCTCTTTATCTATTTCTTTCTCTGTCTTGCTCTTTCTATTTTTTCTTCCCATTTTCCCCTTTCTCTTTCTTTCTATTTCGCGCTTGCTGTCTTTTTTTTTTCTCTTTTTTATACGTGGTTCTGCCTGCGTTAAGCCAAGAGCCCTAGTTGTTTTTTGCTGGTGATAAGTGATCATCATTAAGGCGCTCTAACAACAAGCGGATGAAGACTTCTTGGCGCGTGCGCGCTCAATATGCTACACATGGAGCGTTACGCCGAGCGACGACGGCAGCATACTACAGCACACGACACCATACGACGGCTCGGCTCCCTAAAGTGCCTTGCACTTAAAACAGAGCCGAAAACATGCATGGAGTGTAACTAGGCTGAACCAACACTTACAGAAGCACCAAGGTTACACGATAGGGACTGCTTATAATGATGTCAAATAGAACAGATGTTTACTCTTTTTCTCCGCGCTATGTAGAAACGGCTTGACTACTAAACGTGTATCCGTGCTTGGATGAATGACGTAAAAGTTAAGCGACCTCCATTAGAGGAAACTGGTCCCAAAGAACCACACAAAAGTAGCCACACAAGCTTCGCTCATTCACATCACTGATGGCAAAACCAGAACGGCAATTCTATCGAAGAAAAGCATCACCACCCAGCATCACGTCGTTGTACATCGAATCGAACATACCCTCACTGAAATCGTGCCTGAAAGAAAAACGCAGCAAAGCCTTTTTGTTCGGAATATATATAGTCCTCCGCGAGATCATCTAAAAGATCTCGACAGATTCCTTTGCGAAGTGAAGCATATAGCTAAGGGAAACAAACTGGTCGTCGTGGGAGATTTTAACGCGCCTCGTGTAGCCTGGGGCTAAACTTCGACCCTAAGGAAAGGGGATGATGTTCACAATGCCGCTCAGCATCATCAACTAACCCTGCTCAACGACCCTCAAGTGCCTACACGCATTGGAAATAGCGTGTGTGGAAACACAAGTCCTGATCTTACATTCACTTATGGAGTAAAGAAATATGAATGGAGTTGCCTGGACAAAACCTTAGGTAGCGATCACCACATAGCACAAACAATCATACCGCATCAGAAAACCAGGATGCGGATTGGAACAGCAAAAGTTACCAATTGGCAAGTTTTTCGTTCCGAAAGTACGACCACTAAGTGACATCAAAAAGTGGACCAAGGACATTTTAGCCAGAGCAACAAAGCATGCGAAAACGATCCAGCTCACATACAACATCCCTGCCATTGACCCTCACTTGCTCCACCTGTGGGAAGCCCGCCGAGGACTCGTCAAACGCTGGAAACGTAACAAATGCAACCGAAAACTCAAGATCAGGATTGCAAACATCACTAAAGAAGCAGAGGACTACGCCGAGCAACTAGGAAGGCAAAATTGGCACCAAGCGTGCAATCGCGTGCAAGGGACGTTGAGCACCTAACACACCTGGGCAGTGCTTAAAACACTCCTCGCACACAAGGAACACAGGGGATCCACTAGACAGAATGTCCAGGGCCTTATGTATAATTACCAGGGAACAGAAGATGAAATCATAAATGAAGCCAAGAAGTTTCTCGGAACAGACTAGAACAGAACGGTGCACCGAAAATTCAATTCATACACCGGTCGCCCCAATCATGAACTAGACGGCCCTTTCACTGCAGCAGAAATGTGTGTGGCCTTGAGCAACCTTACTCGCAATACTGTTCCAGGCAAGGACCAAATCAACCACAAAATTATTCGTAACCTTGACGGCCAAACACTTGATTCGCTTCTCGACTATATCAATACATGTTGGGTGTGGCTCGCACGGGTCAAGTGCGTCAAAAGAGTCTTTTGAACGAAAACGTGCTCTTATATACAGCCTATATCAAAGGGGGGCGTTACCGCCAACCGAGCGCGCGTGTGCATGATTGTGCATTACGTCACATCTCCCTTTTTATAAAACAAAAAAGCTAAAGTTCCGGCATTGGGTATCTTCGAGGTGGCCGGCGGTTACGTTCGCTTCTGCGCAGTTGTGGCTCTGCGGGGCCTATGTCGGCTTGATGTTCTTGTGTGGGGGGGGCACCAGTGGAGCGGGGGCCAGACGGAGATGTTCTCTGGTGCGCTGCAACTGGAGCCCATCTTCGGTCTCGACAATGTAGGCTCTCGGACTGTTGGCAGGCTTGACAACCGTAGCAGGGGACCAGGTCTTTGATGGCACGTTGTACACTGTGACGCGGGAGCCATCGGGAAGTCCTGGTAGCGGCCTAGTACCCCTGTTGTAGAAGGAACGTTCTCTACTTCTGATGACGTGGAGCCGCCGTTGCACCTCCTCAGGGGGGTATGGTCTGCGGTCGCAGGTGGGTTTCGGTCACTGGTAGCAGAGTCCTCGCCTGTCGGCCCATGAGTCTCTGCATTGGAGATTTCAAATAGGAATCGCGAGGCATGTTTCTCCACTCAAGCAATGCAGCACAAAAATCCACTGTGCCGTACTGATACCTCTTCAGCAATTTTTTGGCTTCTTACACCGCACGTTCAGCCATTCCGTTTGATCGAGGATGATAGGGACTGGAACGGACATGATGCAAGCCAATCTTACCGACAAAGTCACGGAAGTTCTGGCTGCTGAATGGCGCTCAACTGTCCGTGCATAGGCGCTGCGGAAAGCCATGAGTGGCGAATATGTCTGCGAAAGCAGTACTCACCTTGTCGGCTGTCGTCTTAACAGGCCTGATCTCAAAAAAGAAAGAATAAAAGTCAACAACCACCAAGAACTCGGTGCCATTGTGATAGCATATGTCGGCTCCCACAACTTCCCAGGGTAGGCTTGGAATTTCATGGTTCATCAATGGCAAGCGCTGATTTCTTGGCTTGTGCTTTTGGCAGGTCTCACAGCGTCGAGCAACTTTTTCTAGATCGCTGCTTATAGAAGGCCAAAAAAGTACAGTTCGAGCACGTGCCTTCATTTTTTCTGCTCCCCCATGCGCTGCATGAAGGCAGGCAAGAATTTCGCTGCGCATCTTAGCAGGAATGATGAGGCGGTTGCTCCTGAACACGAGGCCGTCTTGCGTATGCAGCTCGTCACGGAAGCTCCAGTAGCAACGTAGCTCGCTCCTGACGTCAGCTTTGCGACGAGTACGCTAGCGGATGCCCGTCCTGTATGATTACTGCTCCGATCCCACTTCTGACACCATGTGGCTCACACGGGTCAAGTGCGTCATTGGGAAGAAGGGAGAGTTCTACCGGAGAGGAAACACGCTGAAGTAACTATGATACCTAAACCCAACAAGCCCTTGGCCATTCAGAATCTTCGCCCCATACCTCTCACTTCGTGTGCCGGAAAACTATATGAGCATATGGTTCTGAATCGCCTCACCCCGTACCTTGAAGAAAATGGGTACATTGCAAACACCATGTTTGGTTTTGGGTCCAATCTTTCTGCACAAGACGTCCTTCTACAACTTAAAGAAGAAGTAATTGACCAATTAGACACTTGCAGCAAGCATGCCATCCTCGCCCTTGATGTAAAAGGGGCTTTTGACAATGTCTCCCATGACAGCATCCTTCACCATCTAAATCTTTACAACTGCGGGGAGAAACTATATCAGTATGTTCGAAATTTCCTCACCGACAGGACTGCAACGGTAGGACTAGGAAATATTCGCTCAGAAAAATTCACGCTGCCGTCAAAAGGGACACTGCAAGGCTCTGTTATATCACCAGTGCTCTTCAACTTAGCCATGAGCTCACTTCCTAACCTACTAAAACGAATAAAAGGCATCATGCACGCACTGTATGCGGATGACCTCACGATCTGGACCACAGGGGGGATCTACCGGAACCCAACATGATCAGCTGCAAGAAGCGGTGCAAATCACTGAACAATACCTTGCATCATGTGGTCTCTCGTGAGCACCAGAAAAATCAGAACTCCTGATTTTACGGAAACGGACGCGAGGCCGCCCGCCGCGGGAAATGCCAGATCCTGAAGTGACGAAGTGACGTTTGGGGGAATCAGTATTCCCAAAGTCTCAACACTACGCATCCTGGGCCTTCTTATTCAAAAAGATGGAACCGGTGGAGCGGAGCTAGAAAAGCTACAATGAACAGTTCAGCAAATAACGCATCTTATCAAGCGAGTTGCAAGCAAACGCCATGGACTGAAAGAGGAGGACTGCATAACTATGATTCAAGCGATACTCACAAGCACCATAACCTACGGGACCCCATACTTGGACATGAAGAACGGCCAGCGTAACAAGGTGAACATCCTCATCCGCAAAGCCTACAAAATTGTCATAGGACTTTCACCCACCACATCCACGACACAGCTCCTCAAGATGGGGGTTCATAATACCTGGGAAGAGTTAATTGAAGCCCAAAAGGTGAACCATCTAGAAAGATTGAAACTTACAAAAATGGGACAAGCACTTTTAAGGAATCTTGGCTATGCAGTCGAAAAAGAAGCCCACCTGCCCCAGCCTATTGCCCATGAAATCAAGGATAAAATATATGTGTGTCAAATACCAAGGAACATGCACCCGGAAAATGACAAAGGAAGAAGACAGGCACGAGTACAATTGTTACAGTAGAGGCTCGCGAGCTATAGACTATTTTACGGATGGGTTTCAGTGCCGCCATATTGGGCTGCTAACCTTTGTGTTTTGCATCTTTAACAACTAAATGAACAGTGTTACGGTAGACGCATGCGCATGAAAACGGTTGGGTTGGTGCATACGATGCTTCATGGCGTTATTAATTCACGTCGCAATGTACAAAAACAAGGAAACATCGGCTTAACAGCCCAAGATGGCGGCGCCCACATGTCTTAGGTAAAATAGTCTATAGCAACACTGAGAGCATGCGTTACGCAGATGCCGCTAAATATCCAGGGGGAAACAAATATGTAGCCTGCGTGGTGGATGAAGAAGGTAGAGAGCTCACTGCTGCTTCGACATATGCCAATGATGCAACCACCGCAGAGCAACTGGGCATTGCGTTAGCCATCAGTACGAGTTCTTCGTCAATTACGACAGTGACGGACTCACAAGAAGCGTGTCGAAGATTTTAAAAGGGATCAATTGGCAAATCAGCCCTTGAAATCCTGCTAAAGTGCGACTTCGAAGACGCAAGTATTCTCTGGACACCGGGGCACGAAATCCCTAGCGGCGAACCAAGCGGCGCATGCCGCAGCCCGAGATCATTCCTACCGGGCTATTCCGCAGGGATACTCGGACTCCGGAAACGTAGAGGAGCCAATACCGAGAAAATACTCCGACATACTCGCGCACTACCGGAAGCAACGACGCCACTATCGACCTGCTCATAAAAGGCTGAGTAGAGAACAAGCGGTGACCTGGAGAAGACTACAGGCAGGCACCTATCCGCACGGTACACTACTACACAGAATGTACCCCGGCATCTACAGTAGGAATTGCCAATACTGCCCAGACTCTGCCAACACCCTGTACCACATGGTATGGGGCTGTCGAAACAACCCGAGTATCCCACCCACGGATAAACAGAGCGGACAAGAAAATCCCGAAGACCAGTGGGAGGCGTTGTTGACGTCTGTAAACCCTGAGGACCAGCTGCGGCTGGCGGAAAGGGCTCGGGCGTCGGCGGCTAGCCATGGCTACCTGCAATGAGGAAGTCACCCACCTATGGGCAGAACGCGCGCCTGGTCGCATAATAAAGTTTATTTCTCTCTCTCTCTTGTATCACTAAAGAACCGCCACGCCCAAGCGTTGAATTTTCTCTCTTCAACGCTCCGATGCGTATGTCTCCACTTTCTTGAACACTTCACGTTATTAAATGCATTTCCTTGTGTACCGTAAGCACTTTTGCGTTTCTATCTATCTATCTATCTATCTATCTATCTATCTATCTATCTATCTATCTATCTATCTATCTATCTATCTATCTATCTATCTATCTATCTATCTATCTATCCATCTATCTAGCCGCCTACGTCTGGGTGCTCTCATGGTCCCTCATTAACTTGGGTTATACCAAAATTTGTAGGCAAGGGTAAGAGATATTGACGAATATATCTGGCTGGTCATGACATGAAGAACGTGAAAATCCTGTCGTATACGTCGTGAAACCCTTTCCTGCTGACACGTGTGGCACATACCCGTATACCACGGGCCGCGGTATGCGGGTATGCGCCACAGGTGTTTGACAATTTATGTCTACCCAGGAACGGCGAGGACCGACATTATTAATTTAAAAGCGAGAGCGTTAAGAAAAACAGACGTCGGCAGCGGTGACCCGTCAAATGCAAATATTAAATATCAGGGTCCAAGCAGGAATCTCACCCGAGCAATCTGCGTGGCAATCAAGTATTCTACCACAGAGCCACGCCAGGTCCCGGAACTGCTTTGGAAAAAGACCCCATGCAGGCGTAATGTTGGTGAAAAGTCCATTGGTGTTCCAGTGCTGGCTATCTAATTTTATAAACATAACATATGTGCTATCGCGCTCAGTATGAGCTACATCGTGGGAGCGCGTGGCCAAGAGCACTGTAAGGTTGTACAGTGGCGCCGATCGTGAAGTAACTTGGAGTTATCAGGGGAGGGTTTAGCTGTTTCTTTGAGTGTGAATCGCCTCGCCTTGCTTTCACGCTCGCCCTCGTTTTGCCCTGTCGTGATGTCAGCTTCGAAAATGATAACGGCCGCCGTGGCTTGACACACAGACTTCGAATTTTTCTTCAGTAAAGCTAAATAAATGGCAAAACGTTCCCTCAAATAAAAGAGGGCCAGGGTGAAAGCAAGCAATAGGGAGTGACGCGCACTTGCAGGATAGCCAAATTCTCTCCCAATAACTGGAAAATATGGCACGATCGGCGCCGCTTTACAGCCTTGCAGAGCGCTGGGCCACGCGCTCGCGTGATGTAGCTCATACTGAGCGCGATAGTACTACTATGAGGCAGGCGTCAGGTCGGGTTAACGTCAATTGTATACTTAAACGCCTTCCACTGTAGTTGGTCCACGAAACACTATCCAGGGCTACCATCCTGGCAAGCACAAGTGCTACATATCAGATTACCGCTTCTGGTGTAGGTAGTACCCACATTTCCGTTGGCATCTTTACGCAACTGTAAACAACTGGTTATATGAAACATGCGACTGTTCAACATATGTCTGTGCGTACAGCATTCGTACATATCTTTAACGTCATTTCGTAACGTTTCGCTAAACAACAGAATTATAACACAGTCACCTTGCCTCCGCATGCTTCGCATAACATCGATTCCCATGGCACTTGGGATCTGCCAAATTTTCATATGATTGTCTACGGCAGAAGGTGTTCCGGATGAGCATCGTTAAGAACAAATACACATTGATTTATCGACTGAAAAACTACAAGAAAAGCAATTCACAGTTTTCACAATATCCGCTTCTTTACCAAAGAGAGGTTGTCCGTTCTGAGAGATTTATTGCAGAATGTCTGATATATAAAATAAAAAAGAAGATTGCTAGGAGTGGTATACATTTGATGTGCCTTCTTTTTCGCTACATCCGTTACAGGCTTTCTTGAACACACGAACGCGTCATATGCAAGCGAAATAGAACAGGGATTCGCGAAACCTCATTTCAGAAGCAGCCCAGAGAGCGCTCATATGCGATGGTAGCAGTCTTAAAAGCAAGCGAGGCAATAAACCCACGCTCAAAATGAACAATCACAGTGTTTCAGAACAAGGAAACACGGACAAGAGACAAATAGCACTAATATATCCCAGCGAATCCTCCATGTGCAGCTGGCGTAACCTCCTCAATTGAAGCTTTTCTCTTGATGGTGAACTTAAGCGCGGGAATATCTGTCAGCAAGGTCGCGTACGGTGGGATTTCGTTAAAGTGAAAAGATGATGGTATTCCTAAGGAAAAAAAGAAAACAGTCTGTTCACGGCAGAGTAGTCTTGCCAGATGGCGTGTTTTTTTTTATTTGTCGTTTCCTCTAGGCCTCTGCCAAGAGCACTAGAAAAATTCTTCCCCGTTTCAGATTTTCACGCTTAGAAAACAAACATTTTAAACGTCATTCAGACGAGCTCTTGAGGCGAAAACTCGGAACACGCTGCTGCGCTCACGGTGAATCAGAAGCAGCTGTGAAACGCAGATAATAAAGCAGCAATTTAATGCTCACGCCTCAACTTCTGTATGCTATTTTATTGTATTTTTATTTTTAACAAATGTCTCTCAATTGTCTCCTATACTTGCATCAAGATACTTCATTTTTGCAACGTTACTGTGCCGTCACCAAGCGCGAAAAAGAAAGATATAAATAACGCTTACTGCAAAAAACACATAGTGTGAACGCAAAATGTCTAAATAAAATCAAGCTAAGACTTCAAGATCCACCTCCCATTATATGCAGATGAGGTAAGTAATCGGTAAGATATCCCGATTACTATATGCAATTGGACTGCTATGCTCTGAATATTATGTTGTTCCATTATGGTGTTTTTAATGCCATCATTTTACAAACGACGCAACAGTGATATAGCACTGCCTAGAAAGCATTGCTTACGCATTCATACCATTCGTCGCTAATGCGAACTTGATGACCCAGGAACAGTTATCCTCGAGAGCTTACTCGTCCTTCAGCACATATGTTAGGTATCCACCAGCGTTTATTATCGTCATCGTTAAATATCCCTCAAAGACGTCTTTTATTGTATTGCATAAGAAGGGAGCAAGAGCGACAGTAGCCGTGGTAGTCACGATTATACAATGGCAAAGAAACAAAGAAAGAAACAGCCTACACGCTTGAAATCAATCAATTAGGGAAATAAAGCCGTAAATTACCACGACAAAAACTATGCGTGAAGTTGTCGAACGTGCCAGAGATTTCGAGGTGAATTATTTACGAGAACTTAAGTTTCAAGTTTCTAACGGCCCAGTAGAGGTGGTAAGCAGTAAATAGAGCTATCACGGAACGATTTAGATGAACTGCTTATAAAACAAAATAAGAGCTGCATAAATTTATTAAGGTTATATTGATTTACTATAATATGTCTAAACGTTAGCCAAAAAGACAACCTTGATTCTTGGGTACCCCCGTCGTGCGGTTCCTCAGTAAACGACCACAAAATACCTAGAACGTTGCTTGACATCTCAACGAAGGCGGTTATATAACAATGATATGCTAATGAGATGTAATTGTTTGACGCCGTCATCGTTTGATATCATAATGAGACATAGAAAACATCATTCATTCGAACAGAATTTTTTAAGCAATCTAAGTATCATGCGAAGTAACTACAGGTCCAAACAAAGGCTCCTTTGCAGCATCTTTTGCTATCCGTCTTTTATTCTGTGATCGCCTAATCTCATCTCCTTATCATGTCCTCTGCGGCTCACTGTAAATTTTATTAGGCTGGTTTTCGACGCGTACGCTGCTCCATTGACAATGTCATTGATTTGGTAACATACGTCCAACACCAGAAATTGAGCAGACGGTTATCCGTCGCTCTATGCTTGGATGTAAAAGGAGCATACGACAACGTTTCTCATGAGGCCATACTAGATGCCCTCGAATCGGGTGGTCTTTGGTGGTCGAGTGTACCGTTGGATCCGCTGCTACCTGCACATGAGATCATTCTACGTGAAGACGGACGATGGGCCAACTTCTCAGCACTACACACATCGTGGTGTTCCTCAAAGTGGAGTCTTAAGCCCCACATTATTCAACATTGTGTTAATCGGCCTCGAGGTCGGTTCATATATCTATTTCTGCCGACGACATCTGTATTTGGGCGTCAGGCGTAACATCGCTTCAAGTACGTGCAAGGCTCCAAAAAGCCGCGATTTCAATATCGGCGTATCTCAGTGAAAAAGGCCTCGAGATTTCACCTGAGAAATCTGCGTTGGTCGCATTCACGCGAAAGCCAATGACGGCATATGCCGTATCCATCAACGGGCAGAATATTTCTTACGCCAGGACGCACAGATTCCTGGGCGTCATCATCGACAGAGACCTTTGCTGGAGTCCCCATGTACCCGTTCTTAAGAAGCGCCTGATTGCCATCTCACATCTCTTCAAATTCCTTGGAGGGAAAACGTGGTACATCGGTGCACGCTATGTTGCAACTATACCGGACGCTGTTTCTGGGGTATCTGCGGTACAGTCTCCCAGTACTGACGAACACCTGCAAAAGCAACATGCGTACGTTAGAAAGTGCTCAAGGTCTGGCACTCAGAGTTTGTCTCGGACTGCCACGCTGCACGTCAACAACGGAGACTATTGCCATTGCAAAGGACTATCCTGCCAGCATTCATTTAACCTTGGAGGTGCTTAGAGCGCACATCGGACACCTTGCTCGCGCCCCTGTCCATCACCTAGCCCGGCTTCCAGTAGATCGGCCCGGTGCCTCCTTTAGCAAGAGAATTTCGGCTTACCAAGGATGCCTTCCAAGAGCCTACACGCCTCCTGAAAGAATCCTGACACCCCCTTGGTGCCTCGAACTGCCCAAACTTCGTTTGACAGTGCCAGGTATTCGTAGCAAGGCGGAGTTGTCATCGCCAGCTTTGAAGCAGTTGTCTCTGCTGATGCTTTACGAGGAATACGCAGACCACAGTAAACTCTGCACGGATGGATCGACAACTATTAGGGGATCTGCAGGAGCTGTCATATTCCCAGCAAAAGCCGAAACATATAGCTTTACAACGTCTCATAGGACTACGTCGACAACTGTGGAGCTTGTGGCACTCCACAGTGCACTTCGAAGGATTCAACTCGAGTCACCATAAAAATGGGGCATATTTACAGACTCGAAGTCAGCCCTACAGTGTCTGTCATCAGCTCTACCTCGTGGTGCACAAGACCAACTTGTACTGGAAACCAGAAAAATCTACCAGGACTTAAAAGAGAAAGGTCATGACATTACTCTTCAGTGGTTTCCAGGCCACTGTGGCATTGACGGTAACGAACATGTCGATAATTCAGCAAGGAATGCTTACGAAAGTGGCGTGAAACTGATGCAGCATCAGAGATTCGCTTACTCGCGCGTGATGTTATGCATTCAATGTGGAACACGTCCGGTTTCCTGCATACCCGCCTGCATCGTCTGGAACCCTCATTTCAACTTCAACTTCCTTTCGGACTATCCTGATCCGCAACAACAGTCCTGTGTCACCTATGGCTAGGGGTGTTCTTCACGAACAGCTTTGCGTACCGAATTGGAATGCCTGGTAGTGCTGCTTGTGATAACTGTGGTAGCGAGGAAACCATTGCGCACGTCCTGTGTCATTGCCCGCACTACAGCTCCCAGAGAGAACAGCTCTCAGCTACCTTAGCACGCCTCGATGACCAACCGCTTTCCGAACAATCAATTTTGGAGTGCCGGAACGTTCGAGCTTCCAACCGGAAGGCGAGAAAGGTGTTGCTGAAGTTTCTGCGGTCAACAGGACTCGGCAGGGTTAACCACAGAGACATTTTCTTTAACACTCCATCTTTCTCTGTTTATTCTTCTGTTCATTAAGTTAGGAGGTAGAAGGGGGGTACCGAACATCTTGACGGCTTCTGTGCAGACGCCTTACGAATAAAAAAGCTTGTTTGTCGCACCTAAGCCTTCATCACTCCTTTTCACGTCGGAATAGTGTTATCCCTTAAGAGAGCAAATTTTTGGGCAAGTTGGTGGTCCATTATGTGTTACACGTGTCCATGACCCGTGTGTCCCGTGCATGACCCGCATGTCCCGCATGTCCAGGACCCGCATGTCCAGGACCCGCATGTCCAGGACCTGCATGTCCCGTCGGCATGACCACCGCAAGTGATGTAGGCTGATATTACTGTGCAGGTTTTTTTTTTCCAAATAGTGCTTTGCAATGTTTTTTGTTCACGTGTCCTTTTCTTTATATTCTGTCCCGTTTCGGTGATAAACTTCAGTTGCAAATTCAGCGCTCGTCTGTGGTTGTTCCTTGTCCTTTGTCCTTTCTTGCGCTGGTGTCACATAGTGTTATCCCGCCTTGTGAAACCACGAGTGTTCTCAAAACACACGTCAACCACTTGTAGCAGAATCCGCATGAACATCTTGCGCATCAACGACGGATAATAAAAACATAAAGACAGGTTGATGATCACACCTAAAGAGACGCACGTGCAACATGAAGTGTATAAGCAAACCTTCTTTTTTTCTAGCATCAAGAGCTTATCGCGACTCAGCGACACGTCCAAATAGTGATGCTGTTTCAGCGTCTTCAGCGACTACTCATTAACAAGTGGGACGCCCATGTCCCATCTGTTACACATGTTGTCCCACATGTCCAAGGAAGGCTACCGGAGAAAAGTAAACAAGGAGTTCCCAAGCGACGAACGTATCGAGCTGTCAGAGACACCGGCTCACGAATGATATGCTCACCAAATATTTATTGCTGACTACAAATTGGTAGGACCTCCATGCTTTAACGTAAATGCAGATGTCTGCCGTTGGACTACCTGCAGAAAAAGAAAACGATAAAACGTAATAAAGGAACACGAAGCAAAAATAACAGAGGAAACATTCTTGGCTATAGTTTGGACCATTCACCGACTTCTACATAATCGTGAACGCATTTGAAGAGAATATAAAAGGGGTCGCAGTAGTTTGCATAGTGTATTCAGCTAGGACTAGTAAATACTGGTGTCATAAATTATTAGTGTAGTAAAAAAAACGTCACCTGCGCGTAAGCGGAATATTAAGACCATGTCACTGCTTTAGAACCAGATTACTTCAGAACCTAACGGAGAAGCAATAGCTGCAATGGATTACACAAAATAAATTACACCGTCTTCAAGGGTGTAACTATTTATCCGCATTATGCTTTTGGGAATGAGTACCCTACAAATATAAGAATCAGTTAGGAGTCTTATTTTCAGCATCGTAATTGTGAATGCAAAATTTTTTTTGAAGCGGAATTGGCTGTCTGAACAAGAATTTCTTTTGTCTATGTGGCTGAAATTTTACAAACATATCGCGTGTTACCTTATTGCCATTTCGATTGCGTGTTAAAAAAATTAAAAAAAAGAGATTAGACATCTGTAATAGATTCCTTGCAAATAACTATTATCGCGTAAGAATAACTATCCTTCCAGATAACTGCGCATGACTACTGTCACACTGCCTCTCTATGGACACATTTTATTGACACCTTTATTAAGTCTACCTGTGCCTATGTTTTTCAAGGAAGCTACCCACAGAGAATGTGGGTGAGTTAGGCAAGTGACTCTCGTATCAGAAATGCTGTGTTGTAACTTCTCTCATTTGCGCTAACAAATGAGTGACCAATTTTCAAGGCTAGGTAATTGCCGTGATTGTGCAAAATACAAATTATACCACAAAAAATTGGCAGGAGGTGTCATTCCGCCTCGCACAGATGTCTTTGAGCGTGTGCTATGGGTAATGTTCACACAATTAGCATCGGAAGACCTTCAGAGAAATTCTGTCAAAATTACCGCTTGCTCTTCGATAAAGTTTCTCTAGCTTCAGATACCGACATGTTCGAAAAATTCATTCATCATTTTTATTACGGGATTGGGTGAACTGAAGCGGTTCTAAAGTCACAAAATCGAGCACGAGGCCACGCATTTGCGCCATATGCGCCCCCCAAAATAAGAACCCTCAGTCAGGCTCGCTTTTAGACAGCCTGGTTATATTTTGCATGAAAACAGCAGAGCTGCCTTAGATATTTTTTCTGAAACCTATAAGGCTGCCCGCCTCAGCGGCGCATGCAACGACGAAGGCAGTGAAAGAAAAGGAAAGAGGAGAAGGAGAACACGACATAAAAAGTAGCAGTTTCGGCACTAGGGCGAAGCAAGAAATTAGAATGTCACACGAAGAACCACAAGCAGCTCGATACTTGCAGCGCACCGCTGCAGTACAAAGCAGGACGCTCGAAAAGAACGCATAGGTACACACGGGACGAGCGTGAACTAACAACTTTCATAGCTGTTACGTCTTTGTATTTGAGCAACGCGTTGCAATTGTCCACAATGCAGAAGCCGACGCTGTTTGATATTTCTTTTAGGGGCGAAGCTCCTTAAGCCGTGGGTCGTGCGTCCCCGTTGTATGTAGCCACCTCTCGTTCAGTACTTGTATATGATGAATATATTTAGGGGCGAAACTCCTTATGGCATTACCTCGGCGGTCCTCGGTTGTCCATGCACTCTGAGTAGCCAGTAGGTACTGGATTTCGACCTCCA
Source organism: Rhipicephalus appendiculatus (assembly GCA_030522465.1). Classification (NCBI taxonomy): domain Eukaryota; kingdom Metazoa; phylum Arthropoda; class Arachnida; order Ixodida; family Ixodidae; genus Rhipicephalus; species Rhipicephalus appendiculatus. The sequence goes on from JALIZH010027099.1 coordinate 45,146, forward strand.
AGGTAGTGCCGGTGTGAGATGTCTCCTGTGCGTGATTAAACAATAAAAAAATTCACAACGTACATGTAAATTTAAAGTGAGCTGCGAGTCGCCATGACTCTCATCGACCGTTTAGTATAAATGCGCCCGATCTCACGTCGTTGATGATGTACTGCGCAGAATTCGCGGAAGATTACCGGTTACCGCATTCACTCCGTGGATATGGTGTCGTCATCTCCAGTTCTCGTCTCGTTTCCGAGAGGGCGCTGTCCTATAGACATGCGTACAATATGGCGGTTGGGTGAAGGTATGCTAGATGGCGTTGGCGGTGCAGCTGCTCTTCGATTGCGCGGACCGCCGTACGAGTGCGCTTGCCGGATCGTGCTGCTTGGCGGACTATGGACGACGACCGGTCGTTGAAGTTTGAATAAAATTTCACACACACTATCGCTTTGATTACTGCTGGGCGAAACCACTGAAGATTTCACGGTGTAACCATGATTGCTTCAGTCACCATAACTCTCATCGACCCTTTAGTATAAACGCGCCCGATCTCACGTCGGTGATGCTGTACCGGGCAGAATTCACGGAAGATTCACGGTTTGCCGATGAACCTCCGCAGCTTCGCCCACTCATCATCATTGACTCTGTGGATATGCTGTGTTTTTTCTTTTAAACTGCGGCAAGTGGAACGACCCCTATGCGCCTCCTGCCACGCGGTGGCGTCTGACGCCAAGTGTGCCCGGTGTTCTTTTTCTTTTTTTTTTCCTTGTACATCACGAGTGATTACAGAAGGGGGCCACTTTTTTCGTGCCCTTCCAAAGGCAGTTTTCAATTTGAAAGTTCCTGAAGAACTCATAGATATGTAGTAGCCGAGGTAAAATGAACCTCAACCTCTCCACAGCAAGACAGGTAGAACAGCACAGAAAATGTAGGAGTGTTCCGTGATCGAAAACACGCTCAAGCTCCTTGGAGATCTGCGTACCGCGAGCGGTAAATGAAGCATATGAATAGCTCGCCGTTATATCGCCGGCACAAGCATGGCGCGTGGCTGTGTTGGCTAGCGCAGCGGGCTGCCGAGTGAGGGGGTCGCTTGCTGGAATCCCCGGTCAGGTGCTTTAGAATTTTTTTTCCACTAATTTATTTTGCTTTGTGCCTTTTATATATATATATATATATATATATATATATATATATATATATATATATATATATATATATATATATATATATATATATATATATATATACACATAAATACATATGCATATACAGGACATGACGGCGACGGCAAAAACCAGCCGAGAGTGTCCATATAATTGCTATCGCAATAATAAAAGTGCGATTATTGCTCAGTATGTGTATCTCTCCTTGGGTAAAAAGTCATTCAACGGTGTTGCTTTGAATTAGTCTTGACTATCATCAGTGCAGTATTGCAGCGCACATTACAACATATACGGAACTCACTCTCTGGCGCCCCTTCGGGCTTCTGCACCAAGAAAAAGTTATTAAATAATTTTTTCACTGCAAAACGTTTCGGCAACCGCTACCTGAGAAAACGGAAATTAATGCTTCTGTTTTCAAATATAGCTCTTAAAGCGAATGGTCTTGGTAATGATCGGCCATGACGAGATATATAACTCCCATGGCGAAAGATTCCAATTTCCGCTGCGCTCTCTGTCGAGCGGAGTTTATAAGACTTCCTTAAGATTGCTTTTGACGTTCGCTTCCTGTACACGAGCTCTTAATCAAAGCCGAATAACAGTATAAAATTACTACTCTGATGCTTCGATTCGGTGCACTCATTGTAAAGGAGCGAGCCCATTGACACCAAGCCTTTTTATGTTTTTTTTTGCGAAATCTTTCGCGTTCCTAAACTATCAATAACAAATTCGGAAGTACAAGTAATGAAAGGATTCTGCTTTAATAGATTTTGTGTGGTTATGTTGAAATGGGGTGGCGGCAGTAATAGAGGAGAAGTTCCTATAGCCACTGACAAGTTTCAGAGGCGCTCTCCAAACATTTTAAAATGTCGGTCGTTGATGCATTAGTTGTTTCTTTCTTCTATTTAAAGATGTCTGCGCTTCTTGTGACCCAGGAAGGCTTTACAAATATTTGCGTTCAGAGGCATCAATTGAACAAGAGTTTGGCGCATGTAGGTGGCGCTAGATTCTTTTCTCAGCGTGGCAAATAATTTCAGGATGAAAAATGCACTGTGCAACACCGTGGACACAATAATAAAATCAAATGCGCGGATAGTTCTACGTGGCAATTCGTAAAAAGACAGAATATACGAGGAGAGCATGTGCAGGAATTTGTGAAGGTGCCTGGTTTTTCCTAATAAAGAGCTTATCACTCCTTCAAGGCAATTAGACGTATATAAAGCATACAAGTTCGCTTTCATTTTTCGTTTACTAACATGTCCTTTATTTCATGGAAAGCACTGTACCTTTCAATACAATTGCTCTTTCACGACTTCTGCCTAAACATTGTAGTTGAGGCACTGTTATCATGCTTTTGTGAACACCCTTCCTTCTTTTTACTTCACAGCGGACATTTATTTTTTTAAATACATCTGCAGCACATCAATTTCGTCCAATATTTTAGTAGCGCAGCAATATAGTTAAACTTTAGAATACGTTACATGTTCTCGCAAATGAATAGACTAATGTCTATATGAAATGAAATGCATATCACATCACGAAATTTTCTTCAATGATGAATATCAGTTATAATTTTATTTAGTCCTTTGGCCAATCTGCAAGCGTTGTTCAGCTTATTTCATTTCAAATTTACTGAAATTATGTCACTGACACTTAGCTTTTGTAAACTTTTTATTTCTTTGCGACACGCATTTTGACTGCCTGTCTTGAAATGCCTGAAATTCGCATCCATGGTAATCGAGAGCTAATGTAAAGCAAGTGCTATAATTCCAATCAGTTGTACTGTGCGTTACCGCAATTGATTGTAATTATAGCATAAATAACTACAGATAATGTATTCAGCCACGCTATATTTTTCCTAGACCGAAATCAACTACCCACTCAAATTACATGGGGTAGCTGTCTGCTAGTTCAGAGCAGTCCAAAAAAAGCAACCGAATATTTATAGATACACGGCGAAATGCCACACTTTCAAAGACCCATTTAAACACGGTACTGCATTCACCGAGTGATCGTGTGTAGGGAAATATTACGACCAAAAGCGATATAAAGGAAATATTGGCAACAAGATTCATTTAGTATTAACTCAGTACACGCGGTGTCTTCCTTGTCAATAGTGCACAGGAAGTCGTGGCTCCAAGCGAGGACGCAGTATCGCAAAGGTTATACTCCTCTTTTCTACAATTGCACTTGCTCGCGACGCAAAAGCAAGCGTGCGCACATCTCATAGATTTATGGGCACATCGTGGTTGGCGTAGGCGTTCCATCGCTCCATGGTCTTATCGTAGCCGCCGTTGCCTTTCCTGTTACCTAGTATTCCCTCGTTGTACGTACTCGGGGTCTTCGGCTCGCCGCCGTTGCTCCGCAGCCATTTGTTGTTGGGCTAATTGTTGCCTTGTCCATTTTTAGTGGACCAGTGGCGAGTAGTAATGTTTACCCAATCGCTGTAGCACGTACTCGTTTGTGATGATAGTTTTTTGGCTCGTCGCACACTGAACGATTAGCTAAACAGCTTCGCAGATAATATCTTGCTTTACCTGTTTCGTGTTTTCCGCATCGTGGCTGATGGAGAGGGAAAGGGCGCTGGCGTACGCATGTTTGTGTTTCTCAATTTATGCGCTTACTGCGCGAATGAAACATCCATTCGTGAGTCAGCGCTCGTGTTGCGTTGTTCTTCTGGTGCCCTTATCGTTGGGCCCACGTTGTAAGCGAAGATGCGTTCTTATAAGAGCAGTAAGTGCATCAAAGCTGTCCTCATGACGCGTATTGTCCCAGACTCCACCTCTCCAATGGTTACAGCAGTACCCACGTTTAATTCGTCAACAAATTTAAGTTCGGCAGAGGCATCTTACACGACGTGTGCCTCGGCTTCGGTTGGATGTCAACTTGTTAATTTACTAAATTGTCAACTTCGAAGTACTTGTGGCCTTATAAGAAGTCTGAGTTCTACGTAGGATTGTATTCGTTATCTTCTCACCAGGAATAAGGAGAAAAACAAGGTTTCCATTTATTCGGCGTATAAGTGCTCGTTCTTGACCACTGCAGCATGTTTAGATATCTGTACAAAGCTGGTAGTGTGCCTAGGTTGAGCCATGAAGGTGGTAAGCTTGGACTTCTTGGATTGCCAGTCTCATCTTATGAATCTCTTATAACCTCGAGGTACAAAAAAATATGTGGTAAGCCAGCCCCAGAATGACGCGTTTCAGTCACCACTGTACATCCACACGTCCGCTTACGTGGATCGCGTTTCCTGCAATAATCATGTCAAAAACCTCTCGTTTTACTGTTGATTTTGAGGTATGATATTTACGGAATTTTGAGATCTCAGGGCTTGCTGTCAACTTCGGCTTTTGTTGCACGTGTTCTACTTGACCTACCCATTGATGGCACTTGGTGGCCTCTTCACTGAGCTGAGGGCGAAAAAAAAACAGCAATCGGCATTTCCACAGGCAACCAAAAGGTGTCGCCATCGAATAGAGGACACGGTGTTCTCCATGCGTTTATCGACCATGCGACGAAATATCCATGAAAGAATAACGAAGTCAACACACCGACTACTTCACGACAGATGAAAACGAGAAATGCTGAATATCTATTTTTTTTTCTGTTTCGCAGGCATCATTTCATGTCTCACGAAGTCAGCTCCCTGGGTAGTTGTTTTGCATTTCTACCAGAAACAAAAAAAGTGTTTCGGCATGAACGAAAAACCGAACATGCCGCATACTGGATGCACTGCTCCACATTCCAGTGAAATATTTACAAAGCTGTACAATTGGAGAGTTTGTAAAACTCTACTCCCAACCAAAGGAGCCACATCTATTCAGACTGAAGTTTTTTTTTTACATTAAAAATAAATGTACTTCTCGAGATAGACTAACAGAAAGCTGATCTAGCTGGTATGGGTACATTTAAAAGACGCGAAGTGCAATCACAGACAGCAGGGAATAGTTAAGACGACACAAGAAGCCAGTGTTGTCCTGGCTTCTTCGCGCTTGTGCCCGTGTTAGCACGCCCCATGTGTCAACGTGCTCGAGATGCATTCGACGTTGGTTACAGTCATGCTTATGCTTTAACTTTAGTGTGTAGTGCAGACGAGACAGGAAACCAAACTTACGAGCCGTCCATAGCGCCGTGCGAAGCTTTTATGCTACCGAATGCTCCTACGGGGTTAATGAGGAAACCAGCCTTGCAACAAAGCACTGCGTCATCATTTTCCTCCACAAGGGAGCTTTCTCACGTCGATTTTGCTGCTGCAAGTTTTGTCGTCTTTGCGTTTTTTGTTGGAAACGAAGGCTTACCGTTGTACGCTCGTAGGCGTAGTATATTGTGCAACGGAAGTCTAAAGCGAAAGAGGCTAGCAATTTTTGAAAAAAATAGAGGGGGAGGTTGAACTAAGGGAGAACCAATGTTTCAGGCCCTTTTTCTCTTCTCAGCATCCTCCAAAATACCTCCTGATTTCATTATATTTACTTGAAATCCGTTCTTTTCGTTGCGTTGTTTCTTTCACCCTTGCTCTCTTTTCGTAGAACACCGAAAGCTCGTTGCAGCTACTTTCCGAGGTAAAGAAAAAGAGAAACTTTTTGCGCTCGCCTATAACTCGGCGCATCGCGGAACCTAATTATAGGGACCACGCTGACCCACCCTAGCCGACCTCTGGTTGCCTATTTCGCGGCGGAGCAGCTCACCGTTATTAAGCCCTGTGGGTAAGTTCCCGTAACCACTGGGAGGAAAGCAGATGTGGGACGTCTGGGCTGCCATCACCTCCAACCCACCTCCTCCGCTACCCTCCGTACGCACTTTGCCGAAGTTTACTGCGCTGGAAAGGTTAAATAGGGGCGTGTAGATAAGTTCGCGAAACTAGACGCCGACGACTACTCCATCACGTCGCGTCGCTGAAGTAGCTGGCCCAAAGTACTTTGACGATGATTCTTCGACCACGCTTCAAACTTTCAGAGTGATGATAGGTGGGCGTAGTAAAAAGAGGGCCTTTTTTTCATTTTTCAAAGAAGTGCTATTATAATATTGTGGAGTCGCACTGACATGCAGGTCCTCAAGAAACGGCGCGGGTTACCAGTAGCGGAACTCTTATCTGCATTCTCTCTTCTTCTGGCAACCGCTATGTTATCGAATGTAGCATTTAGATATAAGTGCAAACGAATCGAGTGCAGCCTTTAGTTTATTTTTTATTTATTAATTTTTTTTGTTTTTGTTTTGTATTTTTTTTTTACTTTGAACGCTATGAACGCATGCCCGTTTGGGTTCGCAGAGATTGGTACGACGACAAGGGATATGCAAAGAAAAAAGCCTCCTAGAACGACTCTTTCTTCGCTCTAGGATTGGAAACTACACCAACATAATGCGTTGATGGTACCTCGAAGCCAACATGAATCATTGCACATCAACAATGTTAAGGGTGTTTTGTACGTGGCACTGGTGTTTTTTTTTTAATCGGAAATAAAGAATAGCGAAAGAACGATCGCTAGGAGATCTCGTTCGCTATTTCATTCTTGACAATCGAGTGCATGTGTTGGCGTAAATGGAATATTACCTGATCTATCGTAATGCAGTGGAGCACGCATATATTGAACCCGCTAGAAAACGTGAATTAGTTCCATCTATCGTGTAATTCGTTATCATAATTTTAAAGAGATACCGCGTATTCGGTGTAAATTTTGGGTGTACAAGTTGTCGTCACGGCACTGTTTCACTATCATGCAATAAAAGGTGGCTTACGGTAGTACGCGAGAAGTTTTTTTCAGTTTTTATTTTCCCGCGGTTCGTAATGGGGGATGCGCGTTATATACAGGGGTGGATTGTTGGCGAGAAAATGCGGCAACGATGTAACCAGTGGCTCAACATCTCCAAACACAGCTGTGCGAGCTCGTCGGCGTCGGAAGCCGCGACTGCCTTGGCCCTTATGTGGACGTTGTATTTCAATATTATACTCAGCTTGCTTCTTGTGAAGCTGTACGCAGAGCCGACGTCATACATCTTTCCTGTACGTTTTTTTTTTTACTTCGCTGATTATCACCCGTCTCGGGGACAACAGCCAGGGTTCTTCTGTTCTACGGCCGCCATTGAATCAAGAAAGGTAGTTGAGAAGCGAACGGCGACCAAGCACGTTGGCCACGACAACGAGGAATGATGGGAGAAAGCACGCGATGACAAGCGATGGTTTCCACCCGCTCTGCTGAAACCGCTCACTTTTCCAACTGCAGGCGATGCAGTCTGCTTCCGTGAGCAAAAGCCAACCACTCTGAAGGAAAGCCAACTTCTTGGAGCGTTTGGCACTGCCCGATGTTCGATTTATCAAGCGTTCCGGCTATTAATGTTCGTTGTAGCCGTACGTTTTCGTCTGGGTTTACGTTAATTCATTGTCGTGTTGGAAAATAGCTCGATATAACGGACAACTTGATGTAACCAAGTCGAAATAGAAGAAATTGGCTGTACACACATTTATCGCAGTGGCCATACGAACGAGCACGTGAATCTGGTTCCATTGTTTCAGATATTTTTTGTCGACCGGAGACCACGTTGCAAATCCTACGCATAGATTTGTTGTTGTGTAAGGGTCCTATATTTTATTTATTTCTTTATTTACTTACTTTTAATTTTTAATTCATTGATTCATTGCAATTTCTTTCATTCTATTCTTGCTCCTCTGCAAACTTCTTTTTAATTGTAGAAATTTTCAATTTGTGGCAGTTCAGAAGCAATCAGTAAAGACGATGATTTAACAGACCTTCCAGCCTTATACCACATGAACACAAAACATGAAACACTGGAAAGCATAAAGCGCCGTAACTGTATAGCTTCTGTTCTGAAGAAGTACAGAAAACATTCGGTAAAATTATGAAGACACGCTTCGGTCAAAACAGGTCAGACGAAACTTTTGCAACATACCGCAAACGAGCAGCCGGAAATGAAGAGAAACAATTAACGTAATGCTGCTCAGCTACTCGCATTTCTCTGCTCAGAATGAGCTGCAGAGTCGACTGAAAAATAATGACCCGCCTGGAGAGCTTAAAATTTGGAGTATTAAAATGGCTGCGAAAGTTATGATTAAATCCGGGAAGAAACTAACCCGTAGTGTTAAGAAGTTTTTAATGACGAAAAATTATTGCAGGCTTCAGGCCTGCTAGAAATTGAAAGTCCGAGAAAATCAGAGTAAAGCTTAGCATAGTCTTGTATAGCATAGTAGAGTATAGTATAGCATAGATCCCGGCCGCGGCGGTTCCATTTCGATGGAGGCGAAATGGTAGAGGCCCGTGTACTGTGCGATGTCAGTGGACATTAAAGAACACCATATGGTCGAAATTCCCGGAGCCGTCCACTACGGCGTCTCTCATAATTATATCTTGGTTTTTGGGCTTTAAACCCCAGATATTATTATTATAGTATAGTATAGTATAGTATAGTATAATAAGTAAGGGGGGTGGGAAAGGGAGAGGAGTAGAAATTTGTAGAAAATTTTGGAAGAAGCCATTAGTTAGTTCGTAGGTTTTAACGTCTCTAAGAAAATGCGGCTAGGAGAAACGCCGTAGTGAAGGGTGCCGGACAATTTCGGCTACCCGGGGCTCCTTAACGTGCATTGATATCGAACAGTTCACTGGCCTCCAGCGTTTCGCCTCCGCCGAAATGCGAACACCCCTGTTCGGATCGAACCGACGTCTTTCGGGTTAGCAGCCGAGTGCCGTAACAGCTAAGCCACCGTCACGGCGATAATGGCAGAAGTCGTAGCCTCCAAATTGGATCATCCCCAACCAGGACCCTCCATTGCCTCTCCCGAGATATTAGACAAGCATTGTATCACAGCAACTCCTCAGCGGTTCTGAAAAAAAATTGATTGCAATTAAAAATGTTTGCTATCCATATGTGATTCCAAACCGACGCCTACAAAGAAAGTTCCAAAGCAAGAAGGGTGCTAGAAGTGTTCTTAAGGACGTGCATGCTGACCAGGGAAAAAGCATGCATGAGGCAATTGAAATCACTGAGATATATTAGACAACAGGGCACAAAAGCAATACAATCTCACGTAGAGCTCTTAATTACGCCTTCGTCGCTATCATCATCGTCTTCGTCGTCGTCGTCGTTGCGTCAGCCTATCTGATGTCCACCGCAGTATGAAGGCTTCTCTCAATGATCTCTAACCCACCCAGTACCACGCGAACTGGTTCAGTTTTATACCTGCAAAAATTTTTTAAGGCGAAAGCCTTTAATGTCTCATGCTCACGTCCGTCCGGTGTCCGTCCGGCGTCCGGTGTCCGTCCGTCCGTCCGTCTGTCCGTCCGTCTGTCCGTCCGTCCGTCCGTCCGTCCGTCCGTCTGTCCGTCTGTCCGTCTGTCCGTCTGTCCGTCCGTCCGTCCGTCCGTCCGTCCGTCTGTCCGAGCTCTGGCACGGAACCAGGTGGCCGCCGGGATGCGCAAACGGACGCCGGTCGCGTCGGACTCTACAGCGCTCGCGCTTTGCAAACGCTGGGCACAGCGACGCTAGGCAAGCAATCATTCTGACCGACGCCGTCTCAATGGACACAGGCGTTCACGGAATACATTCTCGAATTTACAAAGGGTCCGTCAATTTAAGCGCTGGAACGCGGATGGCGTATGCACGATGCGCAAAGCAAGAGAAAATACTAACGCATGCGAACGGAGGAACATTAGTCTCGCGTTCGCTGCGATTCGTAGTAAAAAATTAAAAATGAAAACACGCACACATTCGGTTTGTGTGTTATCCCACTGAGAGTGTAGAAGATAAAAGACATGGCATAGTCAGTGGAATGGCCACACGCTTTCGCCGAACACACTACAAAGTGTCTTTCAATTTTTAATTCCGTTGCTTCATATAACGCTCTGACGTCTACGACCGCACTTGCGATCTCTTTGTATCAGCTCCGATGTTCTCAGAGGCCATTTCTTATCCTTCCCATGACGTTGCCTGCCCAGGTCCGTTTTCTTCTCCTGATACCACGTAAGATATCGGCTACCTCTCTCTGCTCTCTGATCCACGCTGATGACTTCATATCTCTAAATTTTGTGCCTATCATTTTTCGTACAATCGCGCGGTGTGCAGTCCTTAACTTTTTTAAGTTTCATTATTCCACCAGTTTCTGCCCCATTTCTTAGAACTCACCAAAGGCAACGGTTGCAGAATTTCCGCTTTAGCGGCAGTTGTAAGTTGTCAGTCATGAGCTGAGGATACCTAGCGTATGCTCACTAGCCCGTTCATTATATTCAGTGAAATTCCTTAACAGCGGCGGGCTACCTTTTTGTATTCGGCCTAGACATACAAACTTCTACTCTATCTAGGGTTCGCATGTCTATCAGGACCCCTTGCTCTCTTACCAGATAACCTGCCATCTTTGTATTCCGGATAACCCCGTCGATCTCTACTTCGACGCTGTCTTTATTTAGGTAATCAGACTATTTTTTTGGCAACTAGTTGCCGTCATTTGTCAAGAACACAATGTCGGCTGCAAAGAATAAACATTTCCTGCTTTAATCTTCAGCCCTGTCTGTATCTTTCCAACCTTGTCGTTTAATTCCTCCATCTAGACGTCAAATTAAGAACAACTGAGAGGAGCGACTGCATCTTCTTGTCCAAGCCCTATCTTCATCGGCATTTTCCTGCGTTTCATGAGAAGAAAAGTACCTGTGGAAGCTTCGGACATGTCGGGAGTGGTATTCCTGGATTTTTCAAGTACTCCTCAGTCGTAGTAAATGATTACCGTGGAGAGGTAATCACTGACCTCCGCAGTGTTTTTATCTCTCCATTTGTAATAAGTTGACACGGTCATGCGCATCCAAAGGCACAATAGCCCATGACGTCAGTCATCCGACGATGCCGCTGCTCACCTATCTGGTTCTAAAGGCCGCAAGTGCACTAGGCAGTTTTCTTCAAAGCCGCTTTCCTTCTTCGTGACAAACTGGCGTGATAAGTCGTGATTTCGGAAGAACATCCTGGCAAATTGAATGTCCCCACGAGAAGATTGCACGAACTTCCCCGTCAAACGTGCAAACATAAAGAGTCAACTTAGGCGCCTTCTTTTGTCACAAACAAGTCCCCCCCGTCAAGAAAGCACCGCTCAACGTCATCGCGCGCCGTGCCCCCCAGGGCGACGTTTCTTTTCTTTTTTCTTTTTTTTTTGTAAAACGAACAAATTTGACGACTTTTTTTACGACTGTGAGCATCCTGTTTATTTTTGTCGTTACTGTTTGGGCTTCTTTGCCTGCGGCTGCGAGGAGGTGGCACAACTCGATGCCACTTCCACCCGCCTTTGACAAACGTTTGCCGACGCAGCCAGCACCTCGAGGCAACCGTCCGGACGCGACGCTTCAAATATCGCAAGCAACTACGAGAAACTCAGGTGCCCCCGCTGATGCACTAAGCTAACTGGCTCACGGCAGAGCTCCAAGCCATTACAGACGTCCTCTTTGTGTTATTTTTGTCTTGTAGCAATCGTTATTGCTTCAATGCACGTGGCAGTTTATGCTGCACCTGTGAAATTTATTTTTCTTGACCTTTGCTGTTTTTGATGCAATGATATGCTTGATATTCTCGCTTGTATTCCGTTTTTCTTGAAGAATTCAACTGGCCAGTTCAATCTTACGGGACGATCGATAAAAAGCGTGGCCTGCACACGGCGTCACGAAAGTGCAAGAAATAGTAAAGCGAGAGAACATGTAGGTACACAAACGAGAGCTAGGACTTTTCGATGGTAATATCCTGGGCTCACTTCAAAAGCCTCGCAGCCAACACGTGCCAAGTAGATTTTTTTTTTGCGTGAAAGACATCAATGTAAGTCGTAACGCAGAAGCCATGAAAGGAAAGTATTTTGAGTGCACTGACACGTGGCACAAGTCAAACCTATGGGCTACAAAAGTGTCACTTGCACCAGAGAAAAGCGGAGATGTAGGTGGCACGAAGCGTCGTCTCTAGCCTGCTACTCTGCGTATATGTGAAAAGCTAACAGGGAAAAAGTGCAAACGCGTATTGTGAATTGTCATGAATAATCGACAAGTTGATTGATTGATTGATTGATTGATTGATTGATTGATTGATTTATTGATTGATTGACAACGACGGAGTATAATAGGTTATGCGCACGTGGTACATAGCATACAGTCTCACTCACACCTGACTGGAGTGGCCTGGCCAGTCGGCCGCTTCAGCTGCCATATTTTGTTTTGTAAAATTGTGCAGATGGTGACACTGTAATGATGCTACACATTCTGGTACCGCATGCTAGGTCCTTGTGCTCTAATTCAAGCATGCACGGAAGCTTGTAGCTCACGCGAGGTAGCAGGTGCTGATGGTTCCAGCGTCCAGAGCTGCACGGTCGACCCCGCTGGACATGTGCGATTAAGGCTGCACGCGTTCTTTTCGTACATACTTCCCCCTACGTCACATTTTCAAAGCACGGAGGGGAGCCTGTACTCCATGAAAAATGTCAGGTGCTCTCTCAATGCTTGTTGCTACTTTGATTGTGGCGTCATGACCAATATCTTATGCTTCTAGGATTTCTCTCGTGCCAATCAGTTCCCATACTGTCGTCTTAATCATGGAATGAGGCAGTTAATGTTCCGCGCCGCAACCATGGAAGGGGCATGCATGTTACTTGATTGTTACGGAATCACCACACTCCTCCCAGCTCGAGTGATTTTTGTGACCTATGTGAGGAGGTGAATGTCATGTAAATGCCAATAAATTTGAAATTTCAATGGTAAAGTTTCAAACTTCCATTTAAATTGGGTTGATTAATTAATTTTAGCTGAGAGTGCAGAGTTTAAATGATAGGGGGGAAAGGATCGAGCAATGGCATGCATGTTGCCAGAAAACGACAAAAAAAGATGTTCACTTAAGCTTTGGTATTGCCAACCACAAAAAAAAAGAAAAAAAAGAACAAGGACTAGTTGCACCAGAACTTCCTTTTTAAGCACAGCTGCGAACGCAGGTACATGCAAGTCGCACCGGGCATATAAATATGTAGGGTAAGGTGGAACAAAATGAGACAGAAACTTGAAAATAGTGAATATTATTTTTTATTTCACTCGTTACCCTTAAACTTCAATGCAGAAACTTTCCTTTGGGTACAAGGTATGTGCTACATAAATATGACCATGATGCCACAGTTACAAAGTTTATTTTAAAAAAGAAATAGAAAATGCACCAGATGTCTCATTTTGCCCCAACCTGCGGGGCAAAACGATACAGTGTGAAAAAAATTTCATCCCTTCAGTTTTTGCCGTGGAAGCAGTTGAAATTAAACTCCGTGGGCCCTCACGCAGCCTTCATTACCCCAGTCCTTGCACTTCACGCATTGAATCCAGACAGAACCCTGCGCTGTTTTGCTCCAAAACTCCTTGCAGATCAAACACCACCAGTCTTTCTTTGTGCTATTGTTGTATATTGTTGAACGTTAACGATTGGACGCTAGATATATTCTGACGCATCTTCTTCGCCTCGTTTTGCCGTTTTGGTGCAGAACTGCAGGGGCGCTTCGTGGCTTTAAACTTTGTCAGCCGGGCTTCGTGAGGCGAGGAATTTAAAACTGTGCTAGATTCGGATTTTCTAGCGCTTGTTTTTTTTATATTTGGTATTGAAGGAATGTCAATAAAACTCGATCCCAAGACGTGTTTGCGAACGGCTTAACTTACAGATTCTTCCAATTTCGCATTCGCCTCTTTCAAGAGCATCCTTGGGAACGCGGAAAAACTTCGTTGCAGCGCAAATGGAGTGACTGTCCTTAACAACAATCAGTGCTTTTTCACGTCATTTTCCTCCCAGGAAGCTCTATATGATATTCTCTTGTGCGTCAGAACCCTCATAAACAAATAAATATAATATATAATGAGTGTAAGTAAATGGTTCCCTTAATAAGACACTCTCTAAGGCAATTCAATGCCTTTTTGTCGCGTTTTGCCCCCCCCTCACATGCTCGAATTCAAAAAATTTTCCGCTTTGGCCCCGGGCACCAAATGAATTAAAATTTTGGTGGTATGTAGCTAGTAGTATAAGGTAACAATATAAATACTTACGTTGTCTTACTGACGCCAGAGTAGCTTCATGCACGGATCCAAAACTTTGGCCTAGCAAAATTTCGCCCCTTTTTGAGGGGTCACGAACACACCGGCACCAGCCGCGTAATTTTTCCCACGCGAACGCTGTGAGCAATCATCAACTTTTACACATAAAAAGGTGGACAACTACCAGCACATCTCACTGAATTATAGAAAGAAACAAAAGTACTTTCTGTATTAGCTATAGAGGTCGGCAAAGCCAAAATGTCGCGTTTTGCCCCGTGTCTCATTTTGCCCCGCCTTACCCTACAGAGATATCTACACATGTGCGCACGCGCTGAAAACACCCATCACAGTCACCTGAATAAAAAAAAAACTTGCCACATCGTAACATAAGCGCTGTTTCTCGACTAAATGTTGCACCACATAGCGTGGTTCACTACATTGCGAACTGCGCTTCATGCAGCACTTCCGTTGCTGGGTAGTAGCGCTTCCTTTCTCTCTCTCTCTTCAAAGCGTCCCGCTTCACAAACAGAAAGGAAATAGGGAACCCATCAAAACACAGTACGGTCCTTTCAACTTGTCCGCATAACCTTTGTCACTGTTTATAGAGAGCCGTGCTCTAGAAAAATCTAGACTGCTGGCACCGCCTTAGCAACGAGGCAAAAGGAAAGCGTAAAATATTTATGCGTCCGTTTGCCACGTCTACTGCCTCACGATGCAGCACACGCTTTCGTTCTATCATATAAGCGCTTTGTTAACAGGCATGCCTATGAAAAAAAAAGAGATTCTTCTGAGCACCGTTCTATCGTTCCAACAGACAAATCATCCCATAATTCTCTTTTTGACAAGTTTACAGAGGATGGGTTTAAGCTGAGCACATTATACATCTCGCCCACTCAATTTAAGATTCCCACTTCTTGTATTACCGACAATTCTTCATTTTTACTTTTTTCAGTTACTGTCCCTACTTCCCATGAGAGCGCCTTTCAAATGTCCGCTGCTATCGGGGCCGGACACTTCGCATGCTTAACGCGCTAGCATTCCCTTGTCGACACTTCCTGTGTTCCGGTTTCAGAGGGCCGATCACTCGAAGGTTTATCCTTAAATGGATGCCCGAACGGGTCATTGGCCCAAAGCGTCGTATATCGCATGGTCGAGGTTCTTGCTCTTAAACGGCAGTAGACTGGGATTCCTTGGGCAATTTATCGAAGTGTTCCCGACGAGACGGCTATTGTGGGCCTCTTAATATAAGCTGAAGTTGCTGCTCGATTAAGCGTTTGATTGAAAATGACAAGGCTGTGCTTTCAAACGAGGTCCGTGCTTGAACGCTAACATTGTTGACCACGCGCGCACAGACTTGTTTTAGAGTTTGGTAATGGTTGTCATGAGAACGGAAACACGCTCGCGAACGGCAGAGAGTGAGCTGAGCGCAAATAATGTGTACACGTCAGGCTTAGTTTCGGATCACTTCGCTCAAACAAGCGCAATGGGAAATTACTCGGAGTGGCTTCATTACTGTGGCTCATAGGAGTGAATAGTGGTGATTTTCGGAATTATTGGAATGAACAACGAATGGCATTGTTTCTCTTTCATGCACTTCCGGTGGAGCGCTTACTTCCGTTTTCCTGAATATTCAGAAAATGTGTAACACAACTGGCACGAAGTCAGTGGTTCTGGTTGAAGAGCTATGTTGAATACCTAGGATATCTGAGCATAACTTAACTTACGAGAAGGGCCAATAAACTGTCATGAGAATTATTAAAAATAAAGTGACCGAGTGCATTGAAAGAGCAGATGATGTTCTTGTGCGCAGCTCGGATTATTGAGGCACCCGACGGAGCAGATATCAAGTGAGAGTTTCTATCTACGCGGCCTCTGGGATCCGCCTCGGCAGTGCGACGAATCACGAATTTAACCCAAGAAATACAACAGCGCACACTAACGCCGAGGTGCTACTGCCTCTACAAGACACCAAAATAATAGATTGGGGTAGCCTTCAGCTACTATTACAATAATTATCATTATTATCATTATTGTTATTATAACTAGTGGTGTGCGAATAGTGAAATTTGATCTCGAATCGAATTCGAATCGAATTGTGCCAAATAGTGGCCAAAAATATTGAACTCGAATCGAATATCGAATAGTAGCATTTTCGTGGAGGCGAAAATGCTGGAGGCCCGTGTGCTTAGATTTAGGTGTACGTTAAAGAACCCCAGGTGGTAGAAATTTCCGAAGCCCTCCACTACAGCGTCTCTCATAATGATATCGTGGTTTTGGGACGTTAAACTCCATCAATTATTATTAATATTGTCACGTGGTCGTGACGTTGACGAAGGCAGTAGGCGGTAGTCCAAGATGAAACACTTTATTTGGGCCGAACTTGTGGCCTGTAAACTGAAGGTGAGATTACAGCAATAAACGCTGGTACTGATAGCGGCGAACAGAGCGTCGGCCGTCGATCAACTGAACATCGCTGGAACGCGCCGGCTTTTATAAACCACTCGTCGAACATTCTAGCCTTATCACTAGTCGTAGCGCAAGCTCTGGAATAATCTCAAGTGTTTGCGTCTTGCGCGCAATCTTAACACAACGATCTACAATAATCGTGAAGCTTCTAGAACAATGAGGCGCGGTTTGCGCTGAGCATGCAGGCAGTCTTTGTGGGCGAAAACCGAGTGCAGAAGAAGGGCGCGTGTCAATGCCCCCCTCTGAAAAAGCATCGTCCCGATGCTTACAAAAGAACAAGGGGAAAAAAAATACATGCAGCAATAAATCACAACAATAAAGAAAGAAAGTACAATAATAAAGCAATAAGTGCAGTCCTCAGGTTCGCTAACGCGCGAAATACGGCTTGAGGCGCACGACATGGACGACTTCAGGTCGCGCACGGCGATGTTGAGAGTTCGTAATGCCGTCCGGGACGACCTCGTAGTTCAGAGCACCGAGACGTCGAAGCACCTTGTATGGCCCGAAGTATCGCCGAAGAAGTTTTTCACAAAGTCCACGTCGGCGTATCGGTGTCCACACCCAAACGCGGTCGCCGGGCTGGTATTGCACGAAGCGTCGTCGAAGATTGTAGCGGCGGCTGTCAGTCGTCTGCTGATTCTTGATCCGTAGGCGGGCGAGCTGTCGTGCTTCTTCGGCGCGCTGTAGATAGGCGGTCACGTCGGTGTTTTCCTCGTCACTCACGTTGGGTAACATGGCGTCGAGAGTCGTTGCCGGGCTCCGTCCGTAGACCAACTTGTACGGCGTCATCTGCGTCGTTTCTTGTACGGCCGTGTTGTACGCGAAGGTCACGTACGGAAGGATGGCGTCCCACGTCTTGTGTTCGACGTCGACGTACATGGCCAGCATGTCGGCGATGGTCTTATTTAGGCGCTCGGTAAGGCCGTTGGTCTGTGGGTGGTACGCGGTGGTCCGGCGGTGGCTTGTGTGGCTGTATCCCAAAATCGCTTGAGTTAGGTCAGCCGTAAACGCCGTACCTCTGTCGGTGATGAGAACCTCTGGGGCGCCGTGTCGAAGGACGATGTTCTCAACGAAGAACTTGGCTACCTCGGCGCCACTGCCTTTAGGCAGGGCCTTTGTTTCGGCGTAGCGGGTGAGGTAGTCGGCAGCCACGACGATCCATCTATTTCCGCAAGTCGACGTTGGGAACGGCCCCAGGAGGTCCATCCCGATCTGCTGGAACGGTCGCCGAGGAGGCTCGATCGGCTGAAGGAAGCCTGCTGGTCAGGTGGGCGGTGTCTTCCGTCGCTGACAGTCTCGGCACGTCCTTACGTAGCGAGCGACGTCGGCGGCAAGGCGCGGCCAGTAGTACTTTTCCTCTACTCTTGCGAGCGTGCGGGAAAGTCCGAGGTGTCCAGCCGTCGGGTCGTCGTGTAGTGCCTGCAGGATTTCAGGTCGCATTTCTGAAGGCACTACGAGAAGGTAGTCGGCTCGAAGCGGCGAGAAATTCTTCTTTATGAGAACGCTGTTTCGCAAGAGTCCTCGCTTGAATGCCTTCGGAGCAATGGCTGTCTTGCCTTCGAGGTACTCCATAAGGCCCCTGAGTTCCGGGTCGGCTCGCTGTTGTTCGGCGAAGTCGTCGGTACTTATGGTTCCCAAGAAGAAGTCATCTTCGTGGTCGTCCTGCGGCGGCGGGTCGACAGGGGCGCGAGACAACCAGTCGGCGTCAGAATGTTTTCGGCCGGACTTGTAAACGACCGTGACGTCGAATTCTTGAAGCCTTAGACTCCATCTTGCGAGACGACCTGATGGGTCCTTCAAGTTAGCTAGCCAACACAACTTTGAAGGGCCTGCCATAGAGGTAGGGGCGAAACTTTGACGTAGCCCAGATGATGGCGAGGCACTCCTTTTCTGTTGTGGAATAGTTGGGCTCTGCCTTGGATAGCGACAGGCTAGCATAACTGATGACCCTTTCCAGTCCGTCCGTCCTCTGCACAAGGACGGCGCCGAGTCCCACGCTGCTTGCGTCGGTGTGCACTTCTGTTTCCGCGTGTTCGTCGAAATGCGCAAGTAACGGAGGCGTTTGTAGGCGTCGTTTTAGTTCTTCAAATGCTTGTTCCTGAGGCGTTTCCCACTTGAACTCGACGTCAGTCCTGGTAAGGTTAGTGAGTGGCTCGGCGATGCGGGCAAAGCTTTTGACGAACCGCCTGTAGTAGGCGCACAGGCCGAGAAATCGACGCACGGCCTTCTTGTCGGCAGGTGGTGGGAACGTAGCGATGGCGGCTGTCTTCTGAGGGTCGGGGCGTACTCCGGACTTGCTTATCACGTGGCCCAAGAACAAGAGTTCCTCGTAGGCGAAACGGCACTTTTGAGGCTTCAGGATAAGTCCGGAGGTCTTGATTGCTTGAAGTACTGCTTCAAGGCGCCGCAGGTGTTCGTCGAAGTTCGAGGAAAACACAACGACGTCGTCCAAGTACACAAGGCAAGTCTGCCAATTCAGGCCGGCCAGTACGGTATCCATAACGCGTTGGAAGGTAGCGGGGGCCGAGCAAAGACCAAAAGGCATTACCTTGAACTCGAACAGGCCGTCTGGAGTTATGAAAGCAGGTTTTCCTCGGTCTCTCTCGTTGACTTCGATTTGCCAGTAGCCTGTCTTGAGGTCCATCGACGAAAAGTACTTCGCGTTGTGGAGTCGATCCAGGGCGTCGTCTACCCGCGGGAGGGGGTACACGTCCTTCTTCGTCATCTTGTTCAGGCGACGATAGTCGACACAGAAACGTAGCGTCCCGTCCTTCTTCTTCACCAACACCACGGGAGACGCCCAGGGACTCTTGGACGGCTGGATTATGTCGTCACGTAGCATTTCGTCGACTTGCTTCTTTACGGCTTCGCTTTCTCGCATGGAAATTCGATACGGGCTCTGACGGACTGGTCGGGCATTTTCTTCGGTTATGATACGATGTTTGGAGACTGGGGTCTGTCGAATTCTTGACGACGATGAGAAGCAGTCCTTGAATTGCAGGAGCAGATTTTTGAGCTGGTCTTGCTTCTGCTTTGGGAGGCTGGGGTTGACGTCGAAATCTGTTTCGGGACGTCGATTCGTCGAAGGATGTCCGGCAGTTTCGGAGAGGGCGAAAGCATTGCTGGTGTCCACGAATTTCTCGATGTAGGCGATCGTCGTACCAAGGTTGAGGTGCCTATATTCGTGGCTGAAGTTTGTCGGCAGTACCTTTGCTTTGCCGTCGCGCAACTCGACGATGCCTCTTGCGACGCAAATCTGACGGTTCACAAGCAGGTGCTGATCACCCTCGACGACGCCTTCAAGGTTAGCGGGTATTTCGGTGCCGACGGAAATGACGATGCTGGAGAGAGGCGGAAGGTGACCTGCTCTTCTATTACATTCAAGGCATGATTATCCGGCGTCGTGTGGGGCGGCAACGCTTTTCATGAAGTCAGTGTTATCGACTCAGACCTCAGGTCGATGACGGCGCCGTGTCTACTTAGGAAGTCCATCCCCAGTATCACATCCCTGGAGCAGTGCTGCAGAATTAGAAAGCTGGCGGGATAAGTCCGGTTATTGACGGTGACTCTTGCTGTGCAAACACCGGCCGGCGTTATTATATGACCCCCAGCGGTCCGGATTTCAGGGCCTTGCCAAGCAGTCTTCACTTTCTTCAGCTTCGTCGCGAAAGGCCCACTGACGACGGAATAGTCGGCTCCAGTGTCGACGAGAGCGGTGACGTTGTGGCCGTCGAATATTACGTCGAGGTCGCTCGTTCGTCGTCGTGCGTTGCGGTTGGGTCGCGGCGTCGGATCACGGCTGCGTCGAAATGTTGCTCTGCTGCCATGTGGCGTCGTCATGTCTTCGTCGGCCCACGACGTTTCGTCAGCAGGGCTTCGTCTGCTTCGCGTCGTGTTCTGCAGGTTTCGTCACGTTGTCGTCGTCGTCGGCCGCGGAGGATCTTCGGCATTTCGTCGTACAGCAACCTCACCTCCATCGGTTGCTGCCCTTAGTTTCCCGGATACGGGCTAGGCGACCGGCCCCGGTTTGGACCGGTGTACTGCCGGCGGTGCGGTGAGGTGTAGCGGCCTGGCGACGGCGATCGAGGACTTAGCGGCGTCCATTGCGCTCCTGCCAGGTAGTCGGCGATGTCCCGTGGTCGTTCACCTCGCTGCGGACGCGGTGCGTTCACGGCGAAGCCACGCAGTCCCATCTCACGGTATTGGCAGCGGCGATACGTGTGGCCGGCTTCTCCGCAGTGATAACATAGTGGGCGGTGGTCGGGTGCACGCCAAACATTGGTTTTTCTCGGCGTGTATCGTTGGCCGGCTGGTGGGCGGTATGACGTCGGTGGTGGCGTCTGGCGGCGGAACTGCGGTGGAGTGGCTTCTTGACGGGGGGCGAGGAGGGGGGAACGGGACGGCGGACAGCAGCAGCGTAGCTCATGGCTTGGGGTTGCGGCTGCGTTGCCTCAGGGATGCCGAGCGATTGCTGGATTTCCTCTCTGACGATGTCTGCGATGGAGGAAACTTGTGGCTGGCACGACAGCATCATTCGGCGAAGTTCTTCTCGCACCACGGCTCTTATAGTATCGCGCAGGTCGTCTGGGCATAGTGATTGAATGTCTCCGTATCCTGGCGTCGACCGGCGATTGAATTGCCGTGTGCGCATTTCTAGCGTCTTTTCGATCGTAGTCGCTTCCGAGAGGAATTCCTGAACGGTCTTCGGTGGGTTTCTCATCAATCCCGCGAAGAGTTCTTGCTTGACCCCTCGCATGAGCAAACGCACCTTCTTCTCCTCGGCCATGTCGGGGTCAGCGTGCCGGAACAGCCGCTTCATTTCTTCCACGAAGACGGTGATATTTTCGTTCGGGAGTTGCACCCGCGTCTCCAGCAATGTCGCGGCTCTTTCCTTGCGGGCGATGCTCCTGAACGTGTCCAGGAATGTGCCGCGGAAGAGATCCCAGGTTTGAAGGGCCGACTTCCGGTTCTCGAACCAGGTCCTTGCTGAGTCTTCGAGGTAAAAGTAGGCCCGGCGCAGCTTCTCGTCGGAGTCCCAGTGGTTGAACGTGGCAACCCGCTCGTATTCCTCCAGCCAGCTTTCTGGATCCTCGCATGGTGAACCGCGGAAGGTCGGCGGCTCTCGGGGTTGGTACATGACGACCGTTGTGGGCGGTACAGGGGCTGCCATCGTATCTGCGGTCGCTGTCGTGGTTTTGGGCTGCCTGGTTTTCTCGGGAAGTAGCCCGTACTCTGGCTGAAGTCCCTTCTGCCTGCGGCTAGCTCGAGATTCCGGGTTCTCCTTAGCGTCAGCTTCTTCGTGGCTTGAGCTTGGGTCAGTGCTTCGCGGGGGCGTCCGGAGCATGGACGATGCAGCACCTCCACCAGATGTCACGTGGTCATGACGTTGACGAAGGCAGTAGGCGGTAGTCCAAGATGAAACACTTTATTTGGGCCGGACTTGTGGCCGGTAAACTGAAGGTGACATTACAGCGATAAACGCTGGTACTGATAGCGGCGAACAGAGCGTCGGCCGTCGATCAACTGAACATCGCTGGAACGCGCCGGCTTTTATAAACCACTCGTCGAACATTCTAGCCTTATCACTAGTCGTAGCGCAAGCTCTGGAATAATCTCAAGTGTTCGCGTCTTGCGCGCAATCTTAACACAACGATCTACAATAATCGTGAAGCTTCTAGAACAATAAGGCACGGTTTACGCTGAGCATGCGGGCAGTCTTTGTGGGCGAAAACCGAGTGCAGAAGAAAGGCGCGTGTCAATATCGAATAGTATATTTATATGAAACGTGTACCACCAGTTATGGCAAGACAAAGGAAAGATAACGACGCTACGGCGTTCTGACAACTTTATTGCGCACTTGTTCGTTTTTTTTCAGCTTTTGTGGGCGCGAAAGCATGTTCATAGAAGAGCCCCCCATTCAAGACATCGGCACCAATCCAAACATCCTAAAGGCTAACAAAGCGGATACGGCAACTAGTTTTTTTTCCTATGGTCCCGCATTACGGCTAGTCTGACAACGGTTACGTTGTGCTTCATAGCCATGGGTGCTCTGGGCCCAAAAATCTTCGTGCGTCCCTTCACAGCAGCGTTTTAGCTGCGCGCAGGAACGATGGGAGCTTGCGAACGAGTGGTGCCGCGTGGTAGTGGCTACTGCAAAGCGTGAACAAATTTTCACAAGTGAAGCCAATCACTGAGGGTATCGCGGGCCAAAGTGGGACGTTTTACGGCGCCTGCGGCGCTTGCGGCGTACGCGACCGAACTACGCTCAGAAGTCCGTGCCTTCGTTTCGGAAGTGATGTTGTGGAGCGCTTGACAGTTCTTCCGTGAGTATTTTTTTACGTGTGGAAATAGCATAATGTCCTTTAATATAAACATGTACTCGCTTTTGAACACGGATATCGGTGCAAGTATTAACGAAAGGCCTACTGTAACGACGTTAGCGTTTGTTTTAGCCACCAACCCTAACGTTGCACCATTTGCCTTTGTCGCGTTTTAGGTATTCGCCCTGTCGAATTATTGGAAACTGCGAATACCAGCTATTCGACAGTCCAATCGAATCATTCGATCAGGTACTATTGGATTCGAATTCGAAACTCGAATATTCGCACAACACTAATTATAACGGCTACCAAGCTTCTGCAACTAGAAGTACTTTCAGAGAACAATCTTCATTAATTAAGGAATATGGTTCATTAATTTCCAGCTCTCAAGGTGCGCCAATCATCTTAGAAACGAGTGTCTCGTTTACTGCCTCGGTTGTTATAAAACAACCAGAAAAATGGCTAGAAAACGCACCGAAGCCAGAGGTATTTCGATATCGTGACCGAAGTGGTGATTTCGCCAATGGCATACGACTGCGGCCCCAACAGCGCACATCATATGTATAGTGTGTATAGTGTAAAATAACTCCCAGCAAAAAAGAAAAAAAAAGAAAAGGTATGGCACCTCCACTGCCCTAAAACCTGAGGAAGTGCGTCCCGCGAGCACCCAGCGATTCTAGCTCGTAGATTTCCCACTCCTGCGTTTACCATAGCGTCAGTGACACCAATGTTAGAGGTAACCATGTGGGGCTTCCCCGCTACGAGTAGAATCTTCTTGGGCAGATTCACAAACTCGGTGTGCAATATGTGCGCTACCTTTTAAGGCAAAAACCTTCAATATTTTATACTCGCGGTGACCGGATACCGGTCCCCCGGCATGGTGCCAGCTGTGACGTCCACCCCTGACGCGGGAGGATGAATGAGCCTTACGAGCGCTGGAACGCGGATGGCGTCTGCACGATGCGCAGAGAGAGAATAAAACATTTATTGCTAACAAATAAGTCTCATATGGGTGGACCTCCAAGTCCGGAAGTACCACTGGCTCTTGCCGCCGGTCTTGGTCGACCAGGGCCTGTTGCTGCACTGGGTCAGAGCTCTACAGGGTCCCTCAATTTTGGCTGCGCTTTATAGAGTTCCTCCTTGTTGCGGCAGTTCCGATACGCGTTGTCTGCAGCGAGTTCAGTCAGGCTGTTTCCGCAAACACATGTCGTTAGGGCGCCTCGATGGCAGCGTTCCTTCGTACAGGGTGGGGACAGCCTCCAGTGTTTGACTCAATGTAGTAAGCGTTTTACGGTGACGGTGATCACGCCACATGAGATGGATGAATGACAAGCCGGGCCCTTAAGAGCTGCGCACTTAAAAGGGTATGATGGAGGCGTATGTACGTCTTTATTCCTCGAAGGTGTCCTCGGCCTTGCGGTTCATAAAAAGTACAGGCTGTAAGTATCTGCGAGACAGTGGACGCGTTGGCACAATGACCATCCTATCTATTTGCAGGGTTCGGATACTGGGCTAAAACAATAGGTAGATGGGAAGTGCACTGCTTGAGTGGCCATCTGAAACCTACACTGAATTAGGAAACGTCACCTGAAAGCAACATCCTCAAGGATTATCCTTATACTTTGTCAAACAGCAACAATATTGATGATCAAGCGCGAAGGAGTAACCTGCATCCCGGATGGTATCTTTCCACTGATATTCCTAACTGAAACTTTTGTCTCGCCAATGCTGTTTCTGTTCGAGATGCCTTACTGTGTAAGCGAGATCTTAGGCATCACCATTTTACTAAGCAAGCTCGGTGTTCTTGTATTGTTTGTCCCTTATTTATTTTTATTTTCATCCGTCTTCTGTAACGACTTAACGGCAATGAATATCTCTTTCATTACCATCACTTTGTGGGATTGAATTATTTATATTTTTATTTATTTTGGAAGAATTTTGCTTTAAAAAGAGACAATTTTCCACTACCCCTGTAAAGCTTAAGGAACATTGAAGCTGGTTGATATCAGCGACTTAACGTGGCCTTCTTGGCTGATGCTACGTTTTCCTTTGGCGCAGACAAAGTAGAATCGAAATACGGCCTGTCACTGAACATGCAAGAATGCCCAAGCTCCTGCGCCAGAACTAACTTGCAAAGCTGGCTGTGGCATTCCCGGTAGAAGAGCGGGTCTTGCGCCGCTGATACTCGGCCGTCACCCCCAGGAAAGCTTCAGGCCTGCACATCACATAATGTGACGTCGTGGCCTACCTTGGCTGGGCGGCTGCACCAGCTGCAAGTGCTTGCCACGCGCGCGCTTCTTACGCCAACTACTCTCTCAAAAGAGGTTCCGCGATCACCAGGTCCGCAATATTTATCACAGATAAAAAGTATCATGAGATGAATACTGCATATTTATTGATCACATGCAGACGCCGTCTGCATCAGTAACACAGTGCACACTGCTCTCGGCCGAGATAGACGAGAGAAAGCAAGGTATATTGCATTTTATGCTGACAATATGCTAAAAGTGCAGAACACCAACGTTGCCATATAAACTGCGCAGAACAAAAGGCTGAATGAATGGCAGAGAAAACAAGTTATTGCACTTATTAGAGGCAGACACAGTACATCATCTCAGTGTTTACTTTCTTCTGTTGTCAAAGCAGGCACTTTTTGGATCTCAATTGAATGAAAGAAAGCAAAACATAACACATCGTAACGCCAAAGACATGCCCAAACTTCCGAACACGAAAAGCATACTCGCATTTATATTATAGGTCAGAGGAAACTATACCATTCATTTACCACAGCAGTAGTAGTAACACACATGAAATCGTAGATTCAAATAACTTTCAAAAAGTCACAATACATAAAACACACTTGTGACTAAAGTGCGAACCATAGCATGATAAATAGTCGCACACAAAAAAACTTAATTTATTACTACAGGTAGAAGCCTCTCCCAGGAAACAAAAGTGACAAAAAATTACACCATCTCCCGCTAAAGGGAACCATGTGTAGATGTGAAGCAGCGGGCGCTAACGCTTACACTGGCGGCGGCGTTGACGCTGGCGCTTATCGCAGCGTTGCGCAGGAGAGAAAACTGGGGAGGCGCAAAGCACGCAGTGATGGAGCGGTGTTTCCTACTGGAACATGCCAATCGCTGCTAATGGGCAATGAGAGACACAAAACTCCGACTGGACACAGTGACCCGCAGTCCGCTTTTAGTCAACGCGCACGCTGCGAATTTTCATTGTTCAACAACGCACAGGAGAAATCTCCCACCGGCACCACCTTGGAGGTCAAGATCCATTGCCATATATACGGGGTGGCCAGTGAACGGTTGTGCAGCGCGAGCAGTCGGTTTTAGATGTGAAGCATCTTATGGCGAAGCTTAATCCGGTGGTGGTGGTGGTGTGCCGCGTGCCCACCCTTACTGCGCATGCGCAAACCCTTTAAAAAATAAAAATAAAAAACCTCCTTTCCCCCCTCTCTCTCCTCTAGGCATCCCTCCCCGCGGCAACCACACCCTCACTGCGCATGCGCCTCCCCTCCTCTCTGCCCTCTTACACTCCCCCTCTCTGCTCTAGGTATCGCTGCCCGCGGCGTCTACACTCCCACTGCGCATGCGCGTCCCCCCTCTCTCTCCTACGCTCTCCCCTCTAGGCATCCCTGCCCGCGGCGCCCACACTCCCACTGCGCATGCGCGTCCCCCCTCTCTCTCCTCTCCTACGCTCCCCCGCCCCCCCTCTCTCGCCTCGCGAGGCCGACGCAGGCAGCGTCTGCTAGCGAGTTTCTTGGCTGAAAGAACCGACTGCTCGCGCTGCACAACCGTTCACTGTCCATCCCGTATATATGGCAATGGATCTTGACCTCCAAGGTGGTGCCGGTGGGAGATTTCTCCTGTGCGTTGTCGAACGATAAAAAATTCGCAGCGTGCGCGTTAACTAAAAGCGGACTGCGGGTCTCTGCGTCCAGTCGGAGTCTTCTGTCTCTCATTGCCCATTAGCAGCGATTGGCATGTTCCAGTAGGAAACACTGCTCCACCACTGCCTGCTTTGCGCCTGCCCAGTTTTCTCTCCTGCGCAACGCTGCGATGAGCGCCAGTGTCAACGCCGCTGCCAGTGTAAGCGTTAGCACCCGCTGCTTCACTTTCAACCAAGAAACTCGGTAGCAGACGCTGCCTGCGTAGGCGTCGCGAGGCGCGAGAGAGGGGGGAGCGTTGGAGAGGAGAGAGAGGGGGGGGGGGACGTGCATGCGCAGTGGGAGTGTGGGCGCCGCGGGCAGGGATGCCTAGAGGAGAGAGTGGGGAGCGTAGGAGAGGAGAGAGAGGGGGGGACGCGCATGCGCAGCGGGAGTGTGGACGCCGCGGGCAGGGATTCCTAGAGGAGAGAGGGGGAGCGCAAGAGGGGAGAGAGGAGGGGAGGCGCATGCGCAGTGAGGGTGTGGTTGCCGCGGGGAGGGATGCCTAGAGGAGAGAGAGGGGGAGAGGAGGTTTTTTATTTTTATACTTTTGAAAGGGTTTGCGCATGCGCAGTAAGGGTGGTCACGCCGGCACACCACCACCACCACCACCGGATTAAGCTTCGCCATAAGATGCTTCACATCTAACACAACCGATAACTATTGTAATTACAAGGACATAGGGAAATTTGAGTCCACCTTGATCCAGTTCTGTGATGAAAGAATGGGTGCGCTCTTCTGTTTCGGCCTCATTTGCAGTAATGACCAAGTGGCCGTGGGAGCTTTTGGACTTGAGAACTTGGATTGTAGCATGCGCGTGGTGCCCTCCAAAATAACCAATTCCTGTCATTTTAGCTCTGACCTAATCGATGTCATCGTCGCTAATGTAACACTAAAAGAGGTGCCCACATCTATGACATTGTCTACTTCTTCAATGCATGTGAGGTCATCACTGCCCATCCTTGGAAGGGGCGTTTTCAACGCGAATCCTGCCCTCTGTTTCGCAAAGGTGACGAGCAGATATGTGGTACTGTCTACCGGCTATCTGCCAGTACTGTCAAAAATGACTCTCGAGGGGATCCGTTTCGATTTTCCCTAGTATATGTACTTGAAGTGAAGCTCACTAGTGCAGTACTCTACCAGTGCCAAGAGGGAATGATCACAAAACCTCCGGGCCGTCAATGCCCCTTGTGTAAGTACCCCAGTGCCATGCCTGCTAATTCCCGCACGTCGAGCCATGTGTTAAAATCACTGAGAAAGCTTGCCTTTGGGTCATCTGTGTGGTTTGACATGGGCTGTTCATGAACATTGCGGCGATGGAAGCCTTTCTTAGGTGTCTTTACATTGACAATGCTCTACCAGCGAAGGATTATTTTGATGAACTCAGCTGTGGCTGTCGCATGTTGAATATCGACATCACCACTGCGAGTAGTCAGGGCTTTAGCTAAGCGCGGACTAAAAACCTGAGCACTAGTTTCCCGCCCTGTCGTTCCAAGTTGCTCGGATTAAGAGCTTTTGATTTTGATATTAAGCCATGCCCAGACATTAGAAGTAGAGATGTCTCCTCTTAATGCAAATCTCTGGAATGCCTAAATGAGGCAGTCATTTTACAATCGGGACGAACATGGTTGTTGGAAAGCTCAAAGCGTGGGTAGAAAACGCAGCTTCTGGTTCAGCCAGTTGTTCCTGATGCATTAAACAGATGCAAAACATCTGCCACCTAAACCAGTGGTCAAGCTGGGTCTACTGGATGCAGGTAAACAGGGCTAAGTTTTGGTTTTGACCAAAACATATTTCATTGCCTTTCTGTTCAGCGAGTTGTTATCACAGACAACGGCTATGGCCCTGTATCGAATATTTTTAAGTGAGGACCACCTTCTTCAGCCTGACATGAAGATCATCACCCTGTAAGGTTTTAACCGGAAAAATGTGTCACTGCCTTGAAGGCGCTCAGCAGATTTTCTTTCAAAAATAAGTGCACTGAGGTGGCCGCTTCATTCGAAATCACTGCTGCACCATATATGTTCTGACCCTTGTATTGAAAACAAGGTTTGATGTGAATCTCGTCAAGCATCAGCGCCATGGTATGATATGTTTATGTGGCTACTGGTGCGCGAATATCTGGGAAACATACTGAAGTGGCATCAGAAGGAGAAATTTATGGGCACATTTGAATAGACAAGCACACGTTTCTAATAGTGCTTGGGTAGGGCAAGGCTAGTACACTTGTTCTCAGAAACTTGTTGGCATGCGGTGATATTGTATGCAAGATGCATTAAAACACCATTACCTGCGCGCTGTACTGAATACGCCTTGCAGAAACCAGTAGCAGATTCTTTCATAAACATTACCGACTCTTTCTTGCTTTCAGTAATGCTGCCTTCCAATTTGTCCAGAAGGGAATGTACTGCAAGCGACAGGTGGCGACTACTGGCGCGCTCCTCAGACACCACGCACAGGTTGTTCAAAATTTCCAAAAACAAACTTACTTTTTGAACTGAGTCTGGTACAACAGCTCTATCAAGGTTCTTCATTGGTGAGCTTTATTAGCAGGAAAAATTTTAAGGTCTTCAAACACTGTCAGTGACGCATTCAAAGAAGTTTTTCGACAGTCGATAATGTTCAAAAACATCGATCACTCTTTATGAATCACAGTCCACTTTGGCGACACCGATACCTCTCGCAGCCGAGTCTTTAGCTCTTGGAGGAACGAAAAACCGTCGATTTCTTTTTCCGCTTCATATGACGACAGTGATCCTTATACAGACCGGGCCAGTTCTGATGCTTCTTCTCGGCTCCTCTTAACATCAGGTGTTTCTCTTGTGCTGTGGTCTGGTACTGAAACGTAGGAGAAGCCGAGAAACACCACTGGCACAGATCCAGAGCGCGACCGCGGTAGTGGCAGTGTGAATTCGATAACTCTTGCTTCCTTGGATCTGTGTACGATGTCGTCCTCCCGATGCATGAAGCATCGAAGTGATCCGTGCGCACCTGCAACAAAGAGCATTCGTTTCCCGAACTTCTAAAAAGCCACTTTTTAGAAAACCATGGTTGATCCCTCCGTCATAGGAATCGGTGTAACACGAAAGTGAAACGTGTCCTACAGAAGTAGTCGAATGTTTACTGCATATTGATATAAGAGAGCTTGCACAATGTCTATTGGTGTGTTGACAGTTATAGCACCCTTTAACGTGGATGCATCCATGTTGACGCTTGATGGTACATCTGTATGACGACGACTGACGTATAGGATGAATGATTAAAGAAACCCTTGTGGTCATAGATGCTTGTGGTAGCTGTAGGGTGATAGCGGAGTCATTGAAAGTGGTGTGACAGCCAGAAGAGCGTCAGTGATTGGGCGCCGAACTTGGGCTAAGGTCGCCTACTTGCGGCATGTTAGAGTTATTAAACAACGCTGCCCGACCAGAGGGAAACGCAACGCGCGTCGTGTCTTCCCCGTTGGCCGGCTGCGATTTTTCGCGGTGCGAGCTAGGATCATGGCTAGGGACGCGGAGTTTCGGCCACGCGACGCACTCGCGCGTCGCACAGCTATTTTTGGCATGGACGGATGCTACGTGTGTGGATGCTAGGGGTAAGGTCGCCCCTGGCAGTGTGTTAATGCGTGGGCAAAATTCCACGTTTACTATTCGAAACACGCCGAATGGCACGGACGCGGAGAAACAACGCTTTGAAGAAACTAATTGTGCATTTCACGGTCATACTTCTCTTATGCATTACTTCTCTTAGCAAGAGCACTGTGAGAGGACAGTGGTAGATATAAAAGGCTTGTTTTTAAAGCCTGCGAAGTATGTGACCGGGGCGCAGTGGATAGCGTGCCCGGCATCTCTTGTCGCGGACCTAGAGGTCGTAGGTTCGACTCCCGTTGACGGAACTTTTTGTCTTCTGATCATGTGTATTTTTTCGACGTTATTTCCGTGACGGAAATACGTCACTCAAATCTTGGTGGACCCCGGCATAAAACACTTTCGTGTTAAAAAAACTAGATTTGCTCCTATTTGCATGATCGTGTTTACAGTACGTGTAGTTAAAACAGTCTACCTACGCTACGGAAGCATTAAATGAAAGCGCTGCGCGAGTAGATGTCGAAGAAATATGGAACAAAAACACAGGGACGTGTGGTCAACGTGCTTGTGCACCGACAGCTTGCAAGAATGGACGGCACCAGGCGGTAGTGTGAACAAATAGCTTTTGCTCCTCCACCCTTGCTGCGAAAGTGTCTTTGTGGCCGATTCTCATCGACTCTTGGCGTCAGCGCCATGCAAGGCGTGGCAGCTACACGATCCCATATTTCCTATATTACTGCTTGTAGCTCTACAAGCAACGAGGAGCTGGGAACAAGAGCGTCACAAATCCTTACCTAAGTGGACCAAGTGGCTACGAAATCCTTCCAAGGAATGGCGCGTTGCCACTTCTTGACAGCGTCGTCCTCTTCAGGGAAGGGAAAACACTTGTATCCTCTTTCCTGTCTTGTATTGGCCGGTGCATACTGGCACAGAACACTCATTCGGCAGTGTCATATCACATGAACATCACGCATGGAAACGAAATTGCTGCAGAACAACTGCGGGAAGCGACAAACATGCAGCACCATGCCACTGAACCGACCCACGCTGCGCTCGCTGCCGCTGCGGCTTCCCCGAGTGTCAGCCAGCCGGGCTGTCGGTAACTCTCACCCAGAGGCTAACTCGGCGACGCGGTCCCTCATAACACCGCCTTTTGCCGGCTCGCGAACCTGTCGGCCTCTCCGAAACGCGCGAGCATCGTTCTGTCGCAGCCTACCCTTTGGGATAAAGGGGTTAGTTTCCTGGCAGCCGAAAAGAAGTAACTTTCACAATTCCAGTCATATGTCAGGCGCAGAGGGTTTCAACTCCTCAAGGGATGCAACTTCGCGCATTACATTTCACAGTGCCGACATACTGACCAAGTTTGTTCGCAGCGTTGAAAGATGTAACGGGATGTGCGTAGTAGTGGATATATGCGCAAACTTAGGTTTGCGCATATATCCCGAAACATTGCAGACGCTTTTTGCGGGTGTTATCTCGGAAAACTTACCTTTACCTTTTAGCAGTTTGCGTGAACTTGATTGTTCGTTTGTTTCGGGCACTCACATTGGCTAATATGCACAGGTGACGATGTTAGATGAAATGGAAATTGAAGATTTCAAGGCACATTACAAGTCTACAGGATGGCGTCTACTTTTATTGAAAACCAAAAAGCCGCAAACACAACGCACATGCTTGAAAGGTGAACAGTATAACGTAGTTTTATTTAAAGAAATGCTGCCTTAAAAATAAAATATTCCTTTCCAAGACAATCATATAGACGACTGTTTACTGAAGAAAATATTTTATCCTTGACTCATACCTGGCCATCAGAGTAAAATCAGTGGTCACTTTTATTTTATTTAAAATATAGGAATACATTACTAACAGATTCCGTTTTATTGTACTCTAAAAGACAGATGATTGATACATATATGTGGTGTGTGAATATCAAACTTTCAACTTCCAAGAGAATTCGAATAATGAAAACCAGATGTAAATCCCATTGAAAATTTCTCCAATACGTATAGTACAACTGACTTTTGATGATGTTTTTGTACAGCAAATATATACAGGACATTTGCGCCTTTTACAGCACTATTGGTTAACTAACTGTATATATGGACCACCGGGAACGACCTGCTTTGTTCACTTTTTCCTGCCGGTGCCACCTTTCCATGTGTTCTTACTTCCTTTAGCACACGTTCACTGGTGACTACTATTACAGCATCAGGGTAGCCTGCCTGCCGCAATTTTTCCGCCTGCCCCAGCGCATTCTCCAGCGTAATAACGGCTAGCTATTTATATACATTTAGCGCTGCCGGTATGCAGATTTCGCAGGAGCTTGAGCCTGTTTTCTATCACGCAGCGCTCCTACATTTTCTTTCAATTTGAAAACTGCCCTTGAGACGCGCATGAAAAAGGCGCCCCTTTCTGTGCCCACTCGTGATGCTGAACGAAAAAAAACCACCGCCAACACCTAGGGAGCCTTCATGTGCGCGCGCCTCCGTGACGGAGGCACGGAGGCGCGCACATGAAGGCTTGCGTCAACACCTTGCCAACACCTTGCGTCAGACGCCACCGTGTGGCAGGGGGACACAGAGAGTGGCCGGCCGCAATTTAAAAGAAGAAGAAAAAAATTGAAGGACACTTTGTACATTCCAAAGTGTGTTCGGCGAAAGCGTGTGGCCATTCCACTGATTATGCCATGTCTTTTTTCTTTTACACTCTCAGTGGGATAAGACACCAACTGAATGGGTGCGTGTTTTCTTTAATTTTTTTACCGCGAATCGCAGCGAGACGCGAGACTCATCTTCCTCCGTTCGCATGCGTTAGTATTTTCTCGCGCTTTGCGCATCATGCAAACGCCATCCGCGTTCCAGCTCTTAAACTTACGGACCCTTTGTAAATTGGAAAGTGTATTCCGTGAACGCCTGGGTCCATTGAGACGGAGTCGGTCAGAATAACTGCACACTCTGGGCACACCGACGCTACTCAAGCAAAGCGCGAGCGCTATAGAGTCCGACGCGACCGGCGTCCGTCTGCGCATCCCTGCGGCCACCTGGCTCCGTGCCACAGCTCGGATGGACGGACAGACGGACGGACGAACAGACATACAGACGGACGGACAGACGGACGGACGGACGCCGGACGGAGGTCGGACGGACACCGGACGGACATGAGCATGAGACATTAAAGGCTTTCGCCTTAAAGATTACACCATCACCCGCTAAAGGGAACCATGTGTAGATGCGAAGCAGCGGGCGCTAACGCTTACACTGGCGGCGGCGTTGACGCTGGCGCTCATCGCAGCGTTGCACAGGAGAGAAACCTGGGGGGCGCAAAGCACGCATTGATAGACCGGTGTTTCCTACTGGTACATCCCAATCGCTGCTAATGGGCAATGAAAGACAGAAGACTCGGACTGGACGCAGAGACCCGCAGTCCGCTTTTAGTTAACGCGCACGCTGCGAATTTTTCATCGTTCGACAACGCACAGGAGAAATCTCCCACCGGCGCAACCTTGCAGGTCAAGATCCATTGCCATATATACGGGGTGGCCAGTGAACGGTTGTGCAGCGCGAGCAGTCAGTTTTTTCAACGAAGAAACTCGCTAGCAGACGCCGCCTGCGTCGGCGTCACGAGGCGAGAGAGGGGGGGAGCGTAGGGGAGAGGAAGACGCGCATGCGCAGTGAGGGTGTGGCCTCCGCGGGGAGGGACGCCTAGAGGAGAGAGAGGTGGAGAGGAGGTTTTTTATTTTTATTTTTTGAATGGGTTGGCGCATGCGCAGTGGGGGGTGTGGACGGACGGGCGGACGCCGGACGGACACCGGACGGACGTGAGCATGAGACATTAAAGGCTTTCGCCTTAAAATCTACAAGCGTCAGGTTCTGCCTTGCCGACACTTGCAGCGCGTTGCTAAAAAACAAAGGCGTAACAACTGTGATAGCTGTTAGTTCACGCTTGTCCTGTGTACACTTGCGCGTCCTTTTTGAGCGCCTGATTTGTGCTTCAGCGGGAAGCTGCAAGCATCGAGCTGCTCTTTCCTTTTCGTGTCACAATCCAATTTCTTGCTATCGCACTCTTGCTTCGCCCTTGCGGTGAAACTGACTTTTTTCAAAAATGGTAACGGTTTAGAAATGTACGTACTCAACTATGTCTCAGGGCATAACGGTCCCGATTTTGACCCCAAACAGAATACAAAGACGATGAAAGTTAATTCTGATACCAACTTTGGCGGACATCAGATAGCCGCATTACATGACACAGATGCATGCTTGTTTCGTTGGTTTTAGACCTAAAACTTGAACTCCCCGACAAACCTTGTGGGAGACTGAGGCAGCAATATTTATTTAAAATTAATATTTTATTAAGAAAAGAAATACTTTTAATTCCTAATACGCTTAGGGTTTATATTAGCAGAGAGAATGCACTTGGAGTTTGAACGAAAAATAGCTCACAGGCGAAGGACACAGCGCTGCGTTTCTGGGCGGCAGCTTACTAAGGCAAAAGCCTTTAATGTCTCATGCTGACGTTCGTCCGGTGTCCGTCCGGCATTCGTCCGTCCGTCAGTCCGTCTGTCCATCCGTCCTTCCGTCCGTCCATCTG
Organism: Rhipicephalus appendiculatus; assembly: GCA_030522465.1. Classification (NCBI taxonomy): domain Eukaryota; kingdom Metazoa; phylum Arthropoda; class Arachnida; order Ixodida; family Ixodidae; genus Rhipicephalus; species Rhipicephalus appendiculatus. Next base: position 80,210 of record JALIZH010027099.1, read on the forward strand.
TCTGTCTGTCTGTCTGTCTGTCTGTCTCTCTGTCTCTCTGTCTGTCTGTCTGTCTGTCTGTCTGTCTGTCTGTCTGTCCGTCCGTCCGTTTGTTTGTCTGTCTGTCTGTCTGTCTGTCTGTCTGTCTGTCTGTCTGTCTGTCTGTCCGTCCGTCCGTCCGTCCGTTAATCCGAGTTCTGGCACGGAGCCAGGTGGCCGCCAGGGTGCGCAATCGGACGCCGGTCGCGTAGGACTCTACATCGCTCGCTTGCGCAGCGTCGCTGTGCCCAGCGTTTGCAATCCTTCTGACCGACGCGTCTCGCTGCGATTCGCGGTAAAAAGTTTTTCACACTTCGGTTGTAAACAAGGAGGATTAAACAATGTTTTAAATCCTCCTTGGTTTTAAAGCTCTTCTAGAAATCTTGCTGAATTGTCGCAACTATGAAAAACGAATGGCGCACTGCAGAATTCATTCATTTTGCACTAATCCCCCCCCGATGCAATATGCCTGCAAGAAGTCGGAAACCGCTCCGTAAACTTGCAGGCATATTACATGTTATAGGATCCGTCGCAGCGCTGGTGACCAAATACATGACAGCCACGGTAGATCATAACGATCCGACCGAAATTAACCATTAAATAATTGGTGTCCTCCCTTACAAACGAGGGAAAGTGCGCACGATAATCTTAAATATATACAGGCCTCCTAATTTCTCCCTAAAGAGGTAATACAAGCCGTTGGTACCAGAGATCAGCTAGTGGTGGTGGGCAACCATAATACTCCGAACACCACTAGGGACTACGTCCGGGATTCACCTGAGGGCGTGTTACTTGAGTACATCACATCCAAATTAAGTTTTACCCTTATGACTTTGTCGGCAGCACCCACTAGGCGTAATAGCAGGGACACGTACCCTGATGGGACCTTGACATATAACATTAAAAACACGTCGTGGTCAAATCTTGATGAATCTCAGTAGCGACCTTTATACCCTCAGCAGTTCCTTAGCATGATCAAAACAGCACTGTGTCGTTTGTGATGTTGAGACGACGTACTTGGTGACCTTTCAAAAGCCCCCTCTCCCAGTGCACAAGCCCAGTGATGTCAGTGGGTGGGTCGCGTTCTCTCTCGAATCGCACGAGACAACCAGTAAGAGAGTAACCCGCACTGCGGAGGCGCCGGTGGTAGACCGATACCTGCTGCACCTGTGGTACAGTAGTTGGAGCCTGCTCGAGCGATTGGAGAAGCAGTTTCGACCACTGCATCAACAGGCGAATCGCTGCTCTGTCGTTGGAAGCGAATGAATACGCCACCAATGGCTGGATGCAGTTTTACGGGTCTCTCCGCTGCACCCTGCGGACCGGCCAAACGTGGACGATACTCAGGGACATGCTTGAGCCGGACACTTCGAAGTCCACCATGAACTCCACTCTCCGAAGAATAGTGCATGACTCCCTCGGCTCCGACGAGAGTCTATACAAGCGCTTAAAGACCGGTATGCAGGCACTGATGCAGTCCCGCTATGCGCCTTACAGAACATAAGCAGCGAGAACGCCATATTACATGCCAAGATGACGAAAGAAGAGGTTTTCGAGGTGGCCCAGGCTACCAACTGAAGCTCTGCTCCAAGGTCGGATGGAATAACGAACGCTATGTTCCTAAACCTCAGCAATGAGGTCTTTGAGCAGATTACTCGGCTTCTTAACGACCAGGTCATTGGAGATTTGAATCTCCAAAGGCCACTTTTATGCTACACACACACAAAATTGCGCAGATAGTACCAGTCCCTGGAAAGAGTGCCATGGACTTACTGCGCATCTGAGGGCATGTTTTTTTAAATGCGAATGCATTTCATAGTCGGGCTATGTCAGGCATCCGGCGTTGGCGTTGTGCGGCGTTGGCGTTGTCCGCGGAGGAGGAGGAGGAGGATAGGTTGAGGAGGTGTGCGCGCCGGCAGGTGTAAGATGTGAAGCATCTTATGGCGAAGCTTAATCCGGTGGTGGTGGTGTACGGCGTGACCGCCCTTACTGCGCATGCGCAAGCCCTTAAAAAAAATAAAAATAAAAAAACCTCCTCTCTCCCTCCCCTAGGCATCCCTCCCCGCGGCAACCACACCCTCACTGCGCATGCGCCTCCCCTCCTCTCTCCCCTGCTACGCTCCCCCCTCTCTCCTCTAGGCATCCCTGCCCGCGCCGTCCACACTCCCACTGCGCATGCGCGTCCCACCTCTCTTCTCCTACGCTCCCCCCTCTCTTCTCTAGGCATCTCTGCCCGCAGCGTCCACACTCCCACTGCGCATGCGCGCCCCCCCCTCTCTCTCTCCTACGCTCCCCCCCCTCTCCCTCTCTCGCCTCGCGACGCCGACGCAGGCAGCGTCTGCTAGCGAGTTTCTTGGTTGAAAAAACCGACTGCTCGCGCTGCACAACCGTTCACTGGCCACCCCGTATATATGGCAATGAATCTTGACCTCCAAGGTGGTGCCGGTGGGAGATTTCTCCTGTGCGTTGTTGAACAGTAAAAATTCGCAGCGTGCGCGTTAACTAAAATCGGTCTGCGGCGGAGCTCGGCGGAGCTATATATGAAAAAAAATTAAAAAAAATAAATAAAAAAAATTAAAAAAAACAAGAAAAAGCAAAAAAAAAAAAGGCGCTGCGCCGTGCTCCCGACCGGGCTGCAGAAATTAGGCGCCTTTTCCTTCTTCGAACCACAACCACCATATATAAATGGAGTGAAGCGCGCGCGAAATGCATTCGCATTTCCTCACGATTCCCTTCGGGGAGGTGGGGCTTTTTTTTAACTTGCTGCGTATGAGTGACTCCTTCAACATAACAGGAATTGCTTACTGAAATTATTAACAGGAATTGGCCACCGTGGCGCGGTGTTTGGCCGCCCCCCTCTTACAAGACTTCGCGAATGACGCTTAATTCAGCTGAGCTGCCCTCGCGCTTCTCTTTGGACACGATGCTTCATCTAGCGACGGACATGCGACGCTCACTTCCTGCTTTCTGTACTTCAGTCAGGATAATGCTTCTCACCCGACACGTAGAGTCATCTAGTGCCCCGTGTCTGATGTGGTGCTCCTCAGCGCATGTACAGGAGTGATAAATATTTGGAAGCCCTGTGAAGCGAGTGCGGCTCAGTGGAGCGCTGTAATATTTCAAGATGTTTGTTTAAGACCGCGAAAAGAGGCTACGGGAACACGAAATGTCTGAAATAGGTGAGAATTGCATATGATATTAGTGTTTAGAAAGCACCCTTGATACTCCTTAAGCTGTAATCTCAATCGATCATGCGCGCTTTTGTTTGCTTGTCGTGGAGCGCCCGGTGCTCCAAGTTCAGCAATGGCATACACGCTTTCAGTATGACACAGCGTTCTTCATAAGTTGTAGGTGAGCGCGATTCTTTTCAAGAAAGTTTGGCGTAGGGCATGCAGGTGACAATGGTAGTTTGAGTGGATGAATATGCGCTGAAAGGTGTACTGGCGAAACACTTCTTGGAAAGGGATACACTTCTGTGGGGACTCTTTACATCGGCTAGTATAAGTCACGTAATCAGTGTTTCTATAGACTTGTGATGGTAGAAGAATAATTTTTAAGGCGAAACCCTTTAATGCCTCATGCTCACGTCCGTCCGGTGTCCGTCCGGCGTCCGGTGTCCGTCCGCCCGGTGTCCGTCCGTCCGTCCGTCCATCCGGTGTCCGGATGTCCCTCTGTCCGTCCGGATGTGCGTCCTTCCGTCCATCCGTCCGTCCGTCCGGATGTCCGTCCGTCCGGGTGTCCGTCCGTCCGGGTGTCCGTCTGTCCGTCCGTCTGTCTGTCCGTCCGTCCGCCCGGATGTCCGTCTCTCCGTTCGTCCGTCCGGATGTCCTTCCGTCCGTCCATCCGGATGTCCGTCTGTCCGCCCGTGCGTCCGGATGTCTGGATGTCCGTCCGTCCGTCCGTCCGGATGTCCGTCTGTCCGTCCGGATGTCCGTCCGTCCGTCTGTCCGGATGTCCGTCCGTCCGTCCGTCCGGATGTCCGTCTGTCCGTCCGTCCGGATGTCCGTCCGTCCGTCCGTCCGTCTGTCCGCCCGTCCGTCCGTCCGTCCGTCCGTCCGTCCATCCGTCTGTCCGTCCGTCCGTCCGTCCGGATGTCCGTCTGTCCGTCCGTCCGGATGTCCGTCCATCCGTCCGGATGTCCGTCTGTTTTCCGTCCGTCCGGATGTCCGTCCGTCCGTCCGGATGTCCGTCTGTCCGACCGTCCGGATGCCCGTCCGTCCGTCCGTCCGGATGTCAGTCCGTCCGTCCGTCCATGGGCCGGATGTCCGTCCGCCCGGATGTCCGTCCGTCCGGCTGTCCGTCTGTCCGTCCGTCCGGATGTCCGTCTGTCCGTCCGTCCGTCCGTCCGGATGTCAGTCTGTCCGTCCGTCTTTCCGTCAGTGGAATGGCCACACGCTTTCGCCGAATACACTTTGGAATGTACAAAGTGTCCTTCAATTTTTTGCAGCTTTACTTGCCAAAAGCCACGATATGATTGAGGCACGCTGGATTGGAGGGCTCGGGGAATTCATGCCAGCTAGTAGGCTTTAGCATGTACATAAAGATAAGCACATGTGCCTCTAGCATTATGCCTCCATTGAAATACGACCACCGCGGCCAAACCCGTGATCTTTGGGTCAGCAACCAAGCGCCATAACCACCATGGCAGCTCCTCCGTTATTTGATAACTCCGCATACAAGTTGCGTAAAGCAACGAATGCTCTGCTCTGATTTAAGCCACGGGACCGACTCACCCTCTGATGTTAAGCGCAGAACTGCCATCACGTCGAAGGCAACAGCGACTTTTCTCTCCTCCTCTCCCTAACTTTTATGCCCCTCACCCCCTTCCCCAGTGCAGGGTAGCCTACCGGGCTCAGCCATGGTTAACCTCCCTGTCTTTCTTTTATCCTTATTCTCTCTCCCTGTTGGCGTCCCGGTTGAGCTCCTCCGTTGGGATATCTGAGAAACCTCCTCGTGTAGGTATCCAATTTGATTGAAAGCGCTATTTACAAGTGTTCCCGCTTGGGTCACTTCACATCCGTGGTGGCCCGATAGAGCCGCAATACATGCAGGGTTCTATCGCTCCGCTGGCGTCTCGCCTGCTTCGGGCAGCTTCTTCGTGTTTTGAGCCTCACCTAATTCGTACAGTATGGACCCCAGGCCACTCGGGCCTGCCTGGCAACGAGGCAGCGAATGCGGGTACCCGCGCTTCTCTTAGCCGGGCCGTTGCCCCTCCATGTCCAGAGACGGAATCTGGCAATAGGTATCTGATACGCTTGCGCGAAATTCTGGCCTACTACCGCGCTTCGCGATACCTCTACCGAGACTCCGCACGTGGTTTGGAGAAAGCGGACGAACGGCTACTTCGCCTCCTCCAGACGAACACCTAAGTCTGGTGGCCTTCAGGCACTTTATGCCGGAAATCAATGGCACCTGCTCGACCTTTCAGGTCCTCACCGACACTTATCACGTCGTAGCTTCTTGCCCCACCAATGCGCTTCGTTTTAGATGTGAAGCATCTTATGGCGAAGCTTAATCCGGTGGTGGTGGTGGTGGTGGTGGTGGTGTGCCGCGTGCCCACCCTTACTGCGCATAGGCAAACAGCTAAAGAAAAAATAAAAATAAAAAACCTCCTCTCCCCCCTCTCTCTCCTCTAGGCATCCCCTCCCCACGGCAACCACGCCCTCACTGCGCATGCGCCTCCCTTCCTCTCTCCCCCTCTTACACTCCCCCCCTCTCTCCATCCCCGCCCGCGGCGTCTAACTCCCCCCTGCGCATGCGCGTCCCCCCCTCTCTCTCCTCTCCTACGCTCCCCCCTCTCTCCTCTACGCATCCCTGCCCACGGCGTTCACACTCCCCACTGCGCATGCGTGTCACCCCCCTCTCAATCCTCTCCTCCGCTTCCCCCTCTCTCGCCTCGCGACGCCGACGCAGGCAGCGTCTGCTAGCGAGTTTCTTGGTTGAAAAAACCGACTGCTCGCGCTGCACAACCGTTCACTGGCCATCCCGTATATATGGCAATGGATCTTGACCTCCAAGGTGGTGCCGGTGGAAGATTTCTCCTGTGCGTTGTTGAACAATAAAAATTCGCAGCGTGCGCGTTAACTAAAAGCGGAGTGCGGGTCTCTGTGTCCAGTCGGAGTCTTCTGTCTCTCATTGCCCATTAGCAGCGATTGGCATGTTCCAGTAGGAAACACCGCTCCATCACTGCGTGCTTTGCGCCTCCTCAGTTTTCTCTCCTGCGCAACGCTGCGATAGGGCCAGCGTCAACGCCACCGCCAGTGTAAGCGTTAGCGCCCGCTGCTTCACATCTACACATGGTTCCCTTTAGCGGGAGATGGTGTAATTTTTTCATCAACCTTCCCCGTTCCAACTATAGCACTCTAAGAATTAAGATAGTGCCGGGCATTCTCTTTGGGAGGATACTTTCTTAATTCATATTAAGGCGAAAGCCTTTAATGTCTCATGCTCACGTCCGTCCGGTGTCCGTCCGGCGTCCGGTGTCCGTCCGTCCAGTGTCCGTCCGTCCGTCCGGATGTCCGGATGTCCGTCTGTCCGTCCGTCCGTCCGGATGTCCGTCTGTCCGTCCGTCCGTCCGGATGTCCGTCTGTCCGTTCGTCCGTCCGGATGTCCTTCCGTCCGTCCGTCCGGATGTCCGTCTGTCCATCCGTCCGTCCGGATGTCTGGATGTCCGTCCGTCCGTCCGTCCGTCCGGATGTCCGTCTGTCCGTCCGTCCGTCCGGATGTCCGTCCATCCGTCTGTCCGGATGTCCGTCCGTCTGTCCGTCCGGATGTCCGTCTGTCCGGCCGTCCGGATGTCCGTCTGTCCGTTCGTCCGTCCGGATGTCCTTCCGTCCGTCCGTCCGGATGTCCGTCTGTCCGTCCGTCCGTCCGGATGTCCGTCCATCCGTCTGTCCGGATGTCCGTCCGTCCGTCCGTCCGTCTGTCCGTCCGTCCGTCCGGATGTCCGTCTGTCCATCCGTCCGGATGTCTGGATGTCCGTCCGTCCGTCCGGATGTCCGTCTGTTCGTCCGTCCGGATGCCCGTCCGTCCGTCCATCCGGATGTCAGTCCGTCCGTCCGTCCGTTCGACCGGATGTCCGTCCGTCCGGATGTCCGTCCGTCCGTCCGTCTGGATGGATGTCCGTCCGTCCGGTGTCCGTCCGTCCGTACGTCTGTCCGTCCGTCCGTCCGTCCGGTGTCCGTCCGGATGTCCGTCTGTCCGTCCGTCTTTCCGTCAGTGGAATGGCCACACGCTTTCGCCGAACACACTTTGGAATGTACAAAGTGTCCTTCAATTTTTTAACTTTCATTTCCAGAGTAAATCACCTGTTTTTCAGCCAGAGCATTGAAATGGCCCCAGAAAGGGTCAAAGTACTCCACCCCAACAGAGTAACAAAATTCTGGCCGAAGCAGAGTAGCGTGACCCCACCGAGGGAGTAGTAGTACACCTTACGAAAAAAGATAGCAGAACTCGGGCCAAAATTGGGCTTTAGAATTGGTTTTAACAATTTTCATCACACGCAGACCGTAATTATGGCTAAATAACGAGCACTGCGAAAAAAAACTTCCCCATCTCCCGCTAAAGGGAACCATGTGTGGATGCGAAGCAGCGGGTAGATAATTAGCTTGAGCGGGAGGAAAGTCGCCGCTCTCATTTCACGGCAGTTGTCCGGGCGCTCCTCGCGGCGCTGCGCAGGAGAGAGAATGAGGCGCGCGCGCTCCGTCATTTTCATACCGCGGAACTACCGTGGCGCCCCCCAGCGGAGTATGCAGCTGTCACACCACCTGTCGTTCCGTAGAGGATTCCTAGAGGAAAGGACGGGGGCGACCGTAGGAGAGGAGAGAGAGGGGACGTGCATGCGCTGTGGGGGTGTGGGACGCGGGAGCCGCTCCGTAGAGTAGAGTATTCCTAGAGGAGAGAGGGGAGAGGACGCGGGGGGCTGCTCCGTAGAGTAGACGATTCCTAGAGGAGAGAAAGGGGGTGAGCGTAGGAGATAGAGGGGGGACGGCACGGGCATGCGCTGTGCTGGTGTGGGACGCGGGACGGACTAAGCCCGCTCCAAACACATGCAAGCAAGATTAAGGAATGGGGTCAACCTGGGCGACAGACACCACCTGCCTAGCCACTGCTAAGCAGCCTCTCTGGGCTCTCGGCCATGACTCAAGGAATGGGGTCAACCTGGGCGACAGACACCACCTGCCTAGCCATTGCTAAGCAGCCTCTCTGTGTTCTTGGCCATGACTCTGATGACTGTGTTAGGGTTGACGGCCTTCATATTACTATAGTGTTCTGGTTCGCTTAATGGGCGCTTCCCTATTTCATGAAAGTGGCCGGACGCGGGACGGGGGGACGGCGGACGGGGGGACGCGGGAGGGACAGAGCCCCGAGCATAAGATGCTTCGCATCTAAAAAAACAAGATGGCTGAGTGAGACTCGAACCCACGATTTTCAGACGCACATCAGATTGCAAGTCCTATATGCTACCGCTACGCCACACTGGGAGATGATGCGTGTGCATAGGTCGGCACTTTAAGGGAGTACTCACTTAAACTCACTCACCACAATTTTAGATGCGAAGCATCTTATGCTCGGGGCTCTGTCCGTCCCTCCCGCGTCCCCCCGTCCCGCGTCCCGCGTCCCGCGTCCGGCCACTTTCATGAAGTAGAGAAGCACCCATTATGCGAACCAGAACACTGTAGTAATATGAAGGCCGTAAACCCTACTACAATCATCAGAGTCATGGCCGAGAGCACAGAGAGGCTGCTTATTAATGGCTAGGCAGGTGGTGTCTGTCGCCCAGGTTGACCCCATTCCCTTGAGTCATGGCCGAGAGCACAGAGAGGCTGCTTAGCAATGGCTAGGCAGGTGGTGTCTGTCGCCCAGGTTGACCCCATGCCTTGATCTTGCTTGCATGCGTTTGGAGGGGGCTTAGTCCGTCCCACAGCGCATGCGCGTCCCCTCCCCCTTTCTCTCTCCTACGCTCACCCCCTTCCTCTCCTCTAGGAATCCTCTACTTTACGGAGCGACCCCCGCGTCCTACAACCCCCCACAGCGCATGCGCGTCCCCCTCCTGTATCCTCTCCTACGCTTAACCCCGTTTCTCTTCTCTAGGAATCATCTACTCTACGGGGCGGCTCCGGCGTCCCACAGCGCATGCGCGTCCTTTCCTCCTCTCTCCTCTAGGAATCCTCTACTCTACGGAGCGGCTCCCGCGTCCCACAGCGCATGCACGTCCCCTTCCCTCTCTCCTCTCCTACGGTCGCCCCCGTCCTTTCCTCTAGGAATCCTGTACGGAGCGGCGCGCACGACAGGTGGTGTGACAGCTGCATACTCCGCTGGGGCGCCACGGTAGTTCCGCGGTATGAAAATGACGGAGCGCGCGCGCCTCATTTTCTCTCCTGTGCAGCGTCGCGATGAGCGCCCGGACCGCTGCCGTGAAATGAGAGCGGCGACGTTCCTCCCGCTCAAGCTAATTATCTCCCCGCTGCTTCGCATCCACACATGGTTCCCTTTAGCGGGAGATGGGGAAGTTTTTTTTCAGCCTTCGCACTCACTCACGTTCACACTCACGTCCACTCACACTCATGAGTACTCACTCACGTTCACACTCACCTCCACTCACACTCATGGGTACTCACTCACGTTCACACTCACGTCCACTCACACTCATGAGTACTCACTCATACTCAACTCACCACGTTCAAATGAGTGTGAGTTGAGTGCACTCATGAGTGAGTGTGCCGAGCTCCATAGGTCGGCACTTTAAGGGATTACTCACTCAAACTCACTCACCCCAATTTTTTCAGCCTTCGCACTCACTCACGTTCACACTCACGTCCACTCACACTGATCAGTACTCACTCACGTTCACACTCACGACCACTCACACTCATGAGTTCTCACTCACGTTCACACTCACGTCCACTCACACGCATGAGTACTCACTCATACTCAACTCACCATGTTCAAATGAGTGTGAGTGAGTGTGAGTTGAGTGCACTCATGAGTGAGTGTGCCGAGCTATGCGCGTGTGTGCTTATTTCTTCATGCTGTAAGTAATGTCACTGATCTGGCTTTTCATTTTCTTGTTTAGACACGTTGATCTGAGTGTCTCCGCCCGTGCGACAACCAAACGGACTGTAGTTCATAAGTTTGTCTTGTGTTTCGCAAGATCAAAACGTCAATATGTCATGTTTTGCAATAAACAAGATTAGCCTAACCGAAGGTATTTACGGCATACTAACCGCACTGACTCGTAGCGGTTAGTCATTTCTGTGTTGGAAACATCGCACTTCTGAACTGCACATTGAACAACTTGGTCTTCTTCACTGCCTTGGACATATTTTCGGTCATTCTTGTTCACATTCCGCGACTACAGCCATAATACTTCACTGTAGCTGTACCGTACATCAGGCTTACGGCAGGATCCTCCGTGCGCGACGTTCGTAGAGAAAAATATGAATATTGATATAAGAAGAATGCAATAACCGTTTGAATTCAGTTTTGATTGTGACCGATTCAATGAGGTCACAATCGCTTATTTAACTACACAAATCCGAAGCTAAAAACGCGGATATTAAGAGTTCCAAGTGCCTTCGAGTGCGCTGAAATTCACATGTGAGGCGCTGGAAGCGCTGTTCTTTTTATTAGTCGTCCCCAACGCCACAACAAAGAAATGTAGTACTTTTTATTGCATCTATGTGTGGTTATTAAGAAGTGGCCATCACTCGCGATGTGCCGGCACATGGATATATAGATCAGGATAACCGCGTTTTGCTGTCTAATGCTTGAAGAGTACATGGGCATGCCACTCTCTCTGAGAGAGGTAGAGCATAAATCACTTTCACTCTCTCCTTTCATACAGAGCGAACAATGCTTTCACTCCATCCGATGCTTTGCGAGAGTAGAACACTCTGAAGAATAACTCGGCCTTTTTACTCCAGCGATACCCTCAGCAGTTTTAGATGTGAAGCATCTTATGGCGAAAGCTTAATCCGGTGGTGGTGGTGGTGGTGGTGGTGGTGTGCCGCGTGCCCACCCTTA